>JAVTVY010018359.1:0-80289 GCA_036873755.1 Hanleya hanleyi
GTCTGATCATTTTGATCAAGACCAGGGTGTCCCACAGGGCAGTATTTTGTCTACTACTCTGTTTAGTATTAAGATCAACAGCCTGGCTGCAGTTCTGAATAGATCAATTGATGGCTCACTTTTTGTAGACTATTTCAATATATCGTGTAGTGGGAAAAGTATACACAGTATTGAGAGAACATTACAACTTTGTCTACACAGAATTCAGAAATGGTGTCTAGAAAATGGTTTCAAGTTCTCCAGAGCTAAGACAAATTGTATACACTTTTGCAGAAAATACTTCCAGCACAAAGATCCAAAACTAAAATTAGACGGAACTGAAATCAAAGTAGTAAAAGAGGTCAAATTTCTAGGCATGTGGTTTGATCAACGACTAACATTCAAATCACATATAAATTGCTTAAAAGCCAAATGTACGAAAGCTCTGGATTTGTTGAAAGTCGTTGCCAGCTATAAGTGGGGGGGAGATCAGCAAACTCTCCTTCATTTGTATCGATCGCTTGTTCGTTCCAAACTCGATTATGGTTCTATTGTTTACAATGGTGCAAGCAAGTCAAACTTGGCAAAGCTAGATCCTATTCTCCATCAAGGACTAAGGTTTTGCCTCGGTGCGTTCAGAACATCACCCAAAGAAAGCTTGTATGTAGAAGCGGACGAAATTCCTTTAGAACTTCGGAGAATTAAATTATCGCTGCAATATATCACAAAACTGCGTTCGAACCACTCAAATCCTGCATTTAACTGTGTTTTCAACCCTGAGTACGCAGATTTATATTCGCTAAAACCCTCGATTATTCCACCTCTTGGAATCCGTATGAATTACAAGCGTCTAGTCCGTCATTCATAATCCAGCCGTCGTCCATTAGAGAACATCCGCGTCCATAATCCAAAGACCTATTCCATTTTCCACATAACAGTATTAGCACCAAATTCAAAAAGACAATCATAGTATACATAAACATATGCTTGTTTCCTGCAAGAGAGAAGCGGTCAACAGTTTTCAATGATGCCGGCAGGACATCATGATGTTCCAGAAATATCAAATCCGTATCGCTGATCAGTATTCTTAATCCATAATATTCGTTATAGAGTCGTCATCTAAAAAAAAGATGTATCTCAGTCACGCTTTGAGAACCACATCTTGTAGCAGCTGGTATTAAAGTTAGTCAGATTTTACCTAACGAGCTCTTGCCAATTCCACCATGGCAGTTAGCCACACCAGAAGTAGATATTTCACTGACTAAATATAAAAAGGCAGACACGAGCCAGCTCGTGTATGCTCAGGAATTCGGTCTACTGAGAGAGAAATACAGTTCACATCAGGCTATTTATACAGATGGTTCTAAAGATGGTGAGAGAGTAGCATGTGCTACTATCTTTAGTTCCAAAACTAAAACGTATCGACTGCCAGGTAAAAGTTCCATATTTATTGCAGAAGCAAAAGCTCTATTATCTGCTTTAGAAGGTATTGGATCCACTAGAAGGAAAAAATATGTCATATTCTCAGATTCACTGTCATGCCTTAAAGCAATTAAAAATGGAAATTCCACTCATCCCACCATCTTAAAAATTCTACAATTATATGACACCAGATTTGATCAACAGATAGATATTGTGTTTTGTTGGGTGTCTAGTCACGTTGACATCAAAGGCAACACTGAAGCTGATAGACTAGCTAAGGCAGCTTTAGATGGAGAAGTTGATCCTGTTGGTCTCCCATACAGCGATTTCAGACCATCTATATGTGCATATGTAAGAGGGCTGTTTCAATCGCTATGGGATACTATGGATAATAGCAAACTTCACGGGTTAAAAAAAACGGTTGGATATACTCACCTGAACAGTGATAAACGCTTCGACCAGGCCATGATTAGACGATGTAGGATCGGTCACACACGATTAACTCATGAATATTTACTAAAACAGGAGCCGATTCCAAGGTGTATACCTTGCCATGAAGATCTGACGGTGAAACATATTCTCCTGGACTGCATAGATTTTAAAACTGTTAGAGATACTTTTTATCGAGCAGATACGCTGGAAGATCTTTTTAGCAGAGTGAAAGAAGATTGTATTTTAGGTTATTTGAGAGATTGGTTTGTTGTACAAATTTTAATGTTTGTACCTGTTTTAACGCATTAGTTTACCGAGTTTTTGAATTGATTACTTAGAATTTTGTTTGATCGTCGCTATATAGCCGAAATATTGCTGAATGCGACGTTAAACCCTAATTCTCTCTCTCTCTCTGTATCCACAATCTATGTCCGTCTATATTCGATGTTCTTTTAAATAATAATACTGTCAACGCATGGTCCGGATTTTGAAACAGTAGTTTATTCCACCCGAGAAGACAAATGATTTCACTCCGCACTCTGATATACATCGTCCATTCCTAACTAAGGAACAACTGAGCGTACAATCACAATTCATTTTTCATTGGACAGCTCTTGCAAATGGGAGTGCCATGATTTTCTGGTGTTGGAAAAGGGCACTGAAAACCATTAAGGTGCTGCAAATGTATTTTCACACGTAAAGCCTATATTTTAGTGAACATTTTACCCTTTAATCCAGTTTTCTGTAGTATTTACCCACTGTATTTAAAGCACTATAATTTCGACACCAAGGGATGAAACAATCCCCATTGGGCTTTAATCCCGCCAATGTATCCGAGAAAATTACTCTTAATGTTATATATATTATTGATGAAGTAAATTTCAGTTGAATTCAATTTAATTAAAGATCTGTAAATGTATTTTTCACATACAAATCCTATAATTTACTGAACATTGTATACTTTAATCTGTGACCTGTAATATCAGAATTCTTAAATATTGAATCGATGAACGTTATTCGTGAATATGAAGTACATTGTGACCTACATGCCCCCTACGCGGGCACTTTCGTCGCTAATATAGAATAGAAACAACTAAAAGAACGATGTATCGCTCGGCACTCCCACCCAGTCTTCTGTGTTTTCTTTTATTCACGACACTCTTTTCACCTTGAAGTTTGTGTCTTTTATGCCTGCTCGGATTATGGGTGTCGAATGGTTCGTGTGAAAAATTGTTTCTCCATTTTTGAAGGGAAAAATCCTTATGAGCTATGGTTGTCAGCATAATGTCGCATGTAGGACTCATAGCATAATATCCGAGACGAGGAACAAATCGCTTTTGCTTATCGTATTATGCAACTGCAGGCGGTAGTAACCTTTTCCTTCGGCTGCAGCCGACCGGATCACGGTTTACCGACTTCCGTGGTGTATAAATAATTAACCAGTTAACGACTGTTTGTGATTGTGTTGTGTATCGTCTGCTCAAGTTCTCGCCGGGGGCGCGAAAACGGGACATGTGATACTATAACGAAAAGTTTGTTTGTGGTGCGCTTTTGAACAGACTATATGATTACTACAGGCAACTGGAAGACAACCAAGCAGAAAAGTGAACACGTGTAGATAAAGCTCATGCCAAATTTAATCTGTGTTTTAGCAGCAAATAACATTTTACGGTATTGCTGAAGTTTGAGTGGATGAGGGCGGCCATACTCTTTCATGAAGCGAATCAAATTACTCCTTGATCGGTTCGGGGGATTGGACAATAGCTTTGAAGATGACGTCATCGAATATGGACGTCAATTTGTACAACAAATCGGGGAACCTAACATTGTTTGAATGTTTACACTTCATCAATGGAATTTTTACTCGATCGATCGAAGTTATTATTATAATTACTTTGCCAAACCCACAATCTACCTGTGACATTTCATCCATAACTGAAATGTTACACCGCTCAGAAACCTTAGTATTCTTGCTCGCTGTTTCACTCAGAAAATATTTTGCCATTCCCGCCGTTTAAATCGGTTACTTAAACATCGGACAAGTTCAATTGTCCGGTGTCGGCCATATTTGTTTTAAAAGAGAAGTTCTCACGATCAGCTCCAACTTATCCGTAATATATCCCAAGTTCGCGTCAATCGGTTGAGCCGCTCGGGACAAAAAGTAGATTATCACAATATTACATACATTCAAGATGGTCGTCAGGGTTGTTGACCAGTTGGAGTCATAATCTAGATCTTTAAAGCCCAATCTTCATGTGTTATTTCGGATTCCTAGATTCAGCGGCGTCGAATATAATCTGGTGAAGAAGAACAGTGAAAAGGAACACAGTGTCCCGCCCTGCGTACCAACAAGTGCGCAGATTGATCTGAATCTTATTTTATGGCCATCGCAAAGTAAACCTTCGACCCCAAATAAGTTGACCTCTTTTCAATCAACTCCCAGAATAGAGCCTACTAGTACCTCAAAATATGATTGCTCGTGTACTGTGAACTTGATCTTTGACCTATTGCTCCATCGTGAAATTGAACTTTGACCTCCAAGTAATTCAACCTCTTTGCAGTTACATGGTCAACACGTGTGTGACTGAAAATCACTTGAGCATAAACAAAAATATGTTGTTTTTTTGTTCTTGTACTGTGACATTGACATTTGATAGGCGTCTTCTCGGCAACAAGGACAGCACGGCTGCGAACTTTCAAGAAAATCGGTGAAGCGTAACTGGGGGTATCGTCCGGACAAGATGAAACATTTCGGAAGGACGGGGAAAAGCCTATTGATTTATTGGATCAATAAGTCAAAGTTGAAGGTCACAGTACAGTATCATCGAATGATTTTCAGTTCACGGAAATATTGACTGCAAAGAAATCAAATTATTTGGGGGTCAAAAGTTCAAAGGCAAACTTCACGTTGCTGGTAGACACAAACATCATAACTTCCTAACTAACGATATCCCTCGGACAAGCTTAGCCTTACGGGAGAAGGACAAGTTAAAAGCATAACGCCATTTCGACTGAAGTTCGCGTAGCATGAACAGACAAATTGCTAGGCTATCCCCGCCATGTTTATGATGCAGGCGTTTAAATACTTCAGATCCATGAGAGTGGAGCAATAAAAGTCGTGGAATCGGAGTACGTATTACGCGAACATACACCATTGACTGACGTTTAAAATAATTGTAATTACGGTTGCGATTCGCGTATCGTAATTCTATATTATAAACGGTTCATTAAACACCCTTCGATAATTGCAAGCGGTAGCATGTCTCGCATTGCTAGATCGTTACTGATCACCTGTACATTGTTAACGAAGATTTCTCCAACTGAAGTTTGTCAAAATATCTCGTTTCTGGTTGAGAATTAATACCAATTCCATCTATCCGGATGTCTGTTTTTTTTCTTTCTCATACCACTTCACGTTAGATTGTGAAAAAAAAGGATAGCCGTAATTTAGAAACATCTTAATATCCACCTTGCTTGTGTACCGTAGCAGTTGGCTAGGGTTAGTTAACTGATAATCTCATTTACTTCCAATTTACTCGGAACATGTGCAAATCTTGACTAACGTGTCTGTGGGTCTACGTGTTTGTCTAGAGGACAAATAAATTAACCCGATCATTAGTCAATTAGTCATATGGTTGCTTTTTACTCACCAGACGTCGTCAATTTCCCCCACCTCTTGCATATCGCTCCAACTTAAAAGTCTCATCAGAAGTTTTTCGTAAAATTCTGTGCTTCTTCAAAAGCAAATCCCGAAAAAATTGTTTCAAACAAAATACGAAACTCAGTTTTAGAAGAAAAAAATGGAATGCACCCCAATTGCATGTTCAATATCCCTAAATGATATTTCCATGCTTGGTCTTGCGTCACTGACTTCACACCCATGTTTTATATGCATGTAGAAAGTCGGGAGCTATGTAGAATCTGTACCGTCATATTTATCAGATGATCCAAGTCGGTTATTGGCCCGATTTACATGCCAGTACCAAAACCAAACATTTAAAACTGTAACAACAGCACGCCTTAATATGATCTATTGCTTCTCGAATCATGCCTGCGTGTAGACCCACACAGTTATGTCAAAATGCATAAATCACCATACAAAGCTAGATTCATAGCTGGTTCTAGAAGCTGCACCACCAAGCTTCTTTCAACCCTATTGACGAGGGCCCTTCAGGAGGTAAAAGCATTTTGGGAAAGGTATTGCGCCACTATTTCTAAGAACTCTGGCGTTGAATGTATGTGGATATTGAAAAACTCAAAATGTCTTACGGAAGAACTTGATGCTAAAGGTCACATACCGTACAGACATGTATCCACATGGGATTTCTCGACTCTCTATACTACAATCCCTCATGAGGACCTTATTGACCGTATAAGTTCATTAATAGTATCTGTGTTCATGAAAACTGATCGTAGATATATTAATGTCGGAAGCCATAAAGCATTCTTTAGCTCGACTACATACAAGAGATAACATTCATGGGATGTTTCTTTGTTTATAGAGTTGCTTTAATTTCTCATTAAAAATATCTATGTGAAATTTGGCAACACAATATATCAGCAGCATATAGGTATTCCAATGGGTACTCATTGTGCACCCCTGTTGGCTGACCTGTATCTGTTCTCTTATGAATATGACTATATGCAGGCGCTTTCAAAAACCGATCCATTCAAAGCCCGTTCCTTCTCATTCACCAAACGCTATATAGACGATCTTCTCGCTGTGGATAATCGCTATATAAATGACGCAGTGAAGGATATATATCCACCTTCACTGGATTTGAAGGAAACTACAGATAGCCCTACAGGCACATCTTATTTAGATCTCTATCTCTATAAAAATGAAGCGGGCATTCTCTCTCGTCGACTTTATGACAAAAGAGATGATTACAATTTCGACATCGTAAACTATCCCTTTCTGGATAGTAATATTCCAGTGGGACTTGCATATGGCGTATACATATCACGCCTAGTAGCATTTGCTAGATCCTGTGTTAAATGTGACGATTTTAATCAACGTCACAAACATTGTTGCAGAAACTTATAAAACAGGGCTACACCACCAAGCGCCTCCACTCAAAGTTTCTCAAATTTGGCGATACATATCGCATGCTGATAGCAAAATACGAACGTAGCGTGCAAGATCTACGGGGCTACGTTTCGTAACATGTGTCTAATTCCGCTTAACCCGGGGCTAGGGGCCGTATGAGCCCATGTACTTCAAGATCCTCATGGTACTCCTATGAACAGTCACAATCAAAGCGTGACTGAGATACATCATTCTTTAGATGACGACTTTACAACGAATATTATGGATTAAGAATACTGATCAGCGATACGGATTTGATATTTTTGGAACATCATGATGTCTTGCCGGCATCATTGAAAACCGTTGACCGCTTCTCTCTTGCAGGAAACAAGCCTATGTTTATGTATACTTTTGTCTTTTTGAATTTGGTGCTAATACTGTTATATGGAAATGGAATAGGTCTTTGGATTATGGACGCGGATATTCTCTAATGGACGACGGCTGGATTATGAATGACGGACTAGACGCTTGTAATTAGAAACTCCAGGTAGACGATGGTTAGCTATTATGTTATTTTCTTTGATAAGCTGGCGTGTTGTACTTCAAACGAATCACGGTGAGACATCATGTTATTGATCCAGTATACGTTGTAACTGGTCTAAGAATCCTTCTGCGTTTCCCTACCGTGCGAAGATTGACGAAGCAAAACCACAGGGGTCAAACGTGTATTAGCCCATGACCTTGTTTTCAAGGAACTTACGTTTGCGCTAAAAGTAGTTGTGAAGACGACATATGAGCTTCATGTATCGCTCTAAAACAGTCTTTAGAACATGTCAAATACATCACCATGACCCACTGACGAGACGACAGTCGATGATGTTGGCAAGTTTAGGTAAAACCTTCAGATTAAAGTGAAAGGTAGGTTATTAAATCGCTTTATGACAGACAACGGGGATAGGGTATTGGGAGGGATTCGAAGCTCGCACGAGCCACCTAAATGTTATACCTGTGTGTGTATTCAGTGTACACATTGAAAAATATTTGAAATGCAAGCGCCTAGTCCGTCATTCAATATTTAGCCGTCGTCCACTAAAGAATTTTCGCGTCCATAATCCAAAGACCAATTCCAAATAACAGCGTTAGCACCATATTAAAAAAAATAGTATACAAAAACAGGCTTGGTTCCTGCAAGAGAGAAGTGGTCAACAGTTTTCAATTATGCCGGCAAGACATCATTATGTTTCTAAAATATCAAATCTGTAAAACCTAGGACAAACAAAGTATGATTATCTTAAAATCTGGTTGATAATATACCTCAGATGTGCGTGATGAGAGTTGTGCATTGGTTCTAGAAGGGGGCTTTAGATTTAATATAACGAAATAAACTGAGCATGTCAAGACGATTGAACTGACAAAATGAACTGTTTTCGAAATTATCGTTTACTTTTCCCATGACGTTCAAATTTATTTAACTTTACTTTTGTACGCAGCCAGAATCGGACCTGGTCATCAAATTTAAATGGTAATGAGTTAGATCCATCACCTTTAAATTGTGACGGTCATCAACTTGTATGGGTGATGATTTCGCCTCATCACCCCTGGAAGTTGATGACCTAAATTTACAATCATTACTCAATACTCTTAAGAGGTGATGGCCATCATGTTCAAAGGAGATCATAAAACAGGGTGATGGCACTAACTCATCACCTTCTCGGCGTGATAGTTATCTCCTTTTTTCTGGCTGTGTACATTCTTCTAGATGTGAATAATATACGTTTTATTAGGTCTAACTCAATGTGAGATGAATTGAGACTTCTGACAGATACAGCTTTGTATCCACAATGAAGCTAGGGTGGGGCCGTAGTACAGCTTTGTATCCACAATGGAGCTCGGGTGGGGCGGGTAGACCGAGAGTTAGCGCTGATGGCCCGATACCTAAGGTATATTGTTTAATAAGAATGTGGGGATTACACAGTGTCTATGTGACACTGTTAAGAGGGATCCTGTATAGGGTGGGTTTGGGGAAACGGGTTGCATGGCGTGTTCTCACGACCAGTGCCCATCGCGGTGCGATGGAGTGCCCAAGTACATACATCCACCCATCCATCCATCGCTGATTTGGAGAGAGAGAGAGAGAGAGAGAGAGAATTAAGGTCTAATGTCGCGTTCAGCAATATTTCATCTATATAGCGACGATCAAACAAAATTCTAAGTACCCAAGCCAATAACTTAGTAATCCAATGTATTAAAACATACACACATTAAAACTTATGCAACAAACCGATTTCTCTCAAATAACCCAAGATGCAATCCTCCATCACCCGACTAAAAAGATCTTCCAAAGTAGTCGCTCGATAAAAAGCATCTCTTACAATCTTAAAGTCTATGCAGTCGATAAGAATATGTTTCACCGTGAGATCTTCATGGCATGGAATACACCTTGGGACTGGCTCTTTTTTTTAGTAAATGTTCGTGGGTTAATCGTGTATGGCCGTTTCTACATCGCCTGATCATGGTTTGATCGAAACGTTTCTGGCTGTTCAGATGAGTATGGCCTACAATTCCTTTTTTAACCCATGACGTTTGTTATTATTCACAGCATCCCATAAAGATTTGGATGAAAATTTGAACAATGCTATTTTGAATCGATTTGTTTCATTCATCGGGACATAGTAAACTATGTTTGAATACGTTCACATCAATAAAACAAAACTAATAGTTCAATTGTTCATTTGAAACGGATGTCGGGTCCTCCATCTGTCCAGTCGTACATTTTCTTTTCGCAAGGACAAATGAGAGAACAGTAACTTGGAGATATATAACGTTGAGAAAAATCAAGATACTCTTTCCCGCAGAACGAGTGAGCAAGAAACATGAACACTAGTTCAACAAAAGATAGGACTTATTGTTACTAAGTGGCTTTGACATATGTATCGTAAACCGCAGAACGGCAGTTACAGGCTGATTAGTATGTGTAAACCATACTGCTGAAAACTGAGGCTGTAGATGTTCGCGCAGATACAAAGCGAGAAGTAAAGTGAAAATGACCCTGTAAGACCCGCTACTTGAGGAAGCATACGGCAACTTCGAACATGCAGATATCAGAATCGGTTTGCTACTAAAAACATGTCAAACTGTTGGCGCTGCGGGTGACGGAATAGTTTTCGTTATATTTTTTATATTTATTTGGGTCATTTCTCAAAGTACTTCCGGAAAGAAATCGAAAACAAACCACAATACAAGTCGACTCAAGGCGCATCTCCAGTCAGATTCTCCTTGGCCTCACGCGAGAGTGTGGCACGTGACCTCGCGGGAGCCTTTAATGACTTTTCTGGGCTTATTACCCCTCAGCTCATGAGGCTACGCTTGTACGTTGTATTTGGCTTGTACGTCTGGTCGTCCGTCCGTTTCTTGTCCGGTCCATAGCTCGGTTACAATTTGATGAACAACTCGGGAACTTACATGAGAGATACTTAGTACCAGCGCCGATGCGCACCGTCACGTTGTTTATCCGTTTCGATGATTTCCCACATAGTTATGGTCCTTTATCGTCGTTCCGGCAGCAATTTCTTGTCCGGTCCATATATCGGTTACTACTTGATGAATAACTTCGAAACTTACGTGAAAGATGCTTAATACCTTGCCAATGTGCATTGCCAGGCTTAAGCTTTTTACGATAATTTCCCATAGAGTTATGGTCCTTATTCCTGCTCGGCAACAATTTCTTGTCCAGTCCATATCTCTGTTATTATTTGAAGGACAACTTTGAAACTGACATGGGAGACGCTTGATGCCTTGCAGATGCGCACTATCAGAGTTGTTCTTAGGTGGACAACTCACTATCTTACGCAGAAAATGCTTCATAACATGCCGATGTACAATGACAGGGTTTTTTTACGCGTTTCGAGGATTTCACACAGAGTTATGGGCTTTTATCCTGTCAGGCAACAAGTTGTACGGTCCATATGTCGGTTATTATTTGATGGACAACTCTAATACTTTCATGGAATATGCTTAACGCCATGTCGATGTGCACGGGCACATTTGTTTTTACGCTTTTCCACCGAGTTCTGACCTGTATTTAATGCACTATAATTTCGACACCAAGGAATGAAACAATCCCCATTGGGCTTTAATCCCGCCAATGTATCCGAGAAAATTACTCGGATAATTAATGTTATATATATTATTGCTGAAGCAAATTTCAGTTGAATTCAATTTAATTAAAGATCTGTAAATGTATTTTTCACATACAAAGCCTATAATTTACTGAACATTGTATCTTTTAATCTGTGACCTGTAATATCAGAATTCTAAAATATTGAATCGATGAACGTTATTCGTGAATATGAAGTACATTGTGACCTACATGCCCGCTACGCGGGCCCTTTCGTCGCTAATATAGAATAAAAACAACTAAAGAACGATGTATCGCTCGGCACTCCCACCCAGTCTTCTGTGTTTTCTTTTATTCACGACACTCTTTTCACTTTGAATTTGTGTCTTTTATGCCTGCTCGGATTATGGGTGTGGAAAATTGTTTCTCCATTTTTGAAGGGAAAAATCCTTATGAGCTATGGTTGTCAGCATAATGTCGCATGTAGGGCTCATAGCATAATATCCGAGACGAGGAGCAAATCGCTTTTGCTTATCGTGATATGCAACTGCAGGCGGTAGTAACCTTTTCCTTCGACTGCAGCCGACCGGATCACGGTTTACCGGCTTCCGCGGTGTATAAATAATCAACCATTTAACCAGTTAACGACTGTTTGTGATTATGTTGTGTATCGTCTGCTCAAGTTCTCGCCGGGGCGCGAAAACGAGACATGTGATACTATAACGAAAAGTTTGTTTGTGGTGCGCTTTTGAACAGACCATATGATTACTACAGGTAACTGGAAGACAACCAAGCAGAAAAGTGAACACGTGTAGATTAAGCTCATGCCAAATTTAATCTGTGTTCCAGCAGCAAATAACATTTTACGGCATTGCTGAAATTTGAGTGGATGAGGGCGGCCATACTCTTTCATGAAGCGAATCAAATTACTCCTTGATCGGTTCAGGGGATTGGGCAATAGCTTTGACGATGACGTCATCGAATATGGACGTCAAATTGTACATCCAATCGGGGAACCTAACATTGTTTGAATGTTTACACTTCATCAATGGAATTTTTATTCGATCGATTAAAGTTATTATTATAATTACTTTGCCAAACCCACAATCTATCTGTGACATTTTATCCATAACTGAAATGTTACACCGCTCAGAAACCTTAGTATTCTTGCTCGCTGTTTCACTTAGAAAATATTTTGCCATTCACGTCATTTAAATCGGTTACTTAAACATCGGACAAGTTCAATTGCCCGGTGTCGGCCATATTTGTTTTAAAAGGGAAGTTCTCACGATCAGCTCCAACTTATCCGTAATATATTCCAAGTTCGCATCAATCGGTTGAGCCGCTCGGGACAAAAAGTAGATTATCACAATATTACATGCATTCAAGATGGTCGTCAGGGTTGTTGACAAGTTGGGGGCATAATCTAGATCTTTAAAGCCCAATCTTCATGTGTTATTTCGAATTCCTAGATTCAGCGGCGTCGGATATAATCTGGTGAAGAAGAAGAACAGTGAAAAGGAACAGTGTCCCACCCTGCGTACAGAGAAGTGCGCAGATTGATCTGGATCTTATTTTATGGCCATCACAAAGTAAACCTTCGACCCCAAATAAGTTGACCTCTTTTCAGTCAACTCCCAGAATAGAGCCTACTAGTACCTCAAAATAGGATTGCTCGTGTACTGCGAACTTGATCTTTGACCTATTGCTCCATCGTGAAGTTGAACTTTGACCTCCAAATAGTTCAACCTCTTTGCAGTTACATGGTCAACACGCGTGTGACTGAAAATCACTTGAGCATAAGTACAAATATGTGTTTTTTTTGGTCTTGTACTATGAGAATGACCGTTGATAGGCGTCTTCTTGACATCAACGACAGCACGGCTGCGAACTTGTGACAAAAAGGGATAGCCGTAATTTAGAAACGTCTTAATATCCACCTTGCTTGTGTACCGTAGCAGTTGGCTATGGTTAGTTAACTGATAATCTCATTTACTTCCAATTTACTCGGAACACGTGCAAATCTTGACTAACTGAACGTGTCTGTGGGTCTACGTGTTTGTCTGGCGGGGAAATAAATTAACCCGATCCTTAGTCAGTTAGTCATATGATTGCTTTTTAGTCGCCATACGTCGTCAATTTTCCCCACCTCTTGCATATCGCTCCAACTTAAAAAATCTCGTCAGAAGTTTTTAGTAAATTCTGCGCTTATTCAAAAACAAATCCTGAAAAATTGATTTAAACAAAACAGGAAACTCAACTTTAGAAAAAAAAGATGGAGTGTACCCCAACTGCATGTCCAGTATCCCCAAATGATATTTCCATGATTGGTCTTGCGTCACTCTCTTCATACCCAGGTTGTATATGCTTGTAGAAAGTCGAGAGCTATGTAGAATCTGTACCATCATATTTATCAGATGATCCAAGTCGGTTATTGGCCCGATTTACATGCCAGTATCAAAACCAAACATTTAAAACAGTAAAACAGCACGCCTTAATATTATCTATTGCTTCTCGAATCATGTGTGCGTGTAGACCCACACAGTTATGTCATTAGAAACTCCAGGTAGACGATAGTTAGCTATTATGTTATTTTTCGTTGACACGCTGGCATGTTGTACTTCAAACGATTCACGGTGAGACACGATATCATGTTAGTGATCCAGTATACGTTGTAACTGGTCTGAGCATCATTCTCCATTTCTCTACCGTGTATGCGATAATTGCCGAAGCAAAACCACAGGGGTCAAACATGTATTAGCCCATGACCTTGTTTTCAACGAACTTACGTTTGCGCTTCCTGTATCGCTCTAAAACAGTCTTCAGAACATGCAAAAACATATCACCATGACCCACTGACGAGACGACAGTCGACCGTGTTGGCAAGTTTAGGTTAAACCTTCAGATTAAAGTGTCAGGAGACACAATGCTACGACTGATCAACAACAGACGGGCGGTTCACAGGTAAGAAATTAAAGTACGTTATGAGAGAAACCGCGGATATTGTTTTGGAGGGATTCGAAGCTCGCACGAGCTACCCAAATGTTATACATGAGCGTGTATTCGGTGCACACATTTAAAAATACTGAAAATACAAGCGTCTAGTCCGCCATTCAATATTCAACCGTCGTCCATTAAAGAATGTCCGCGTGTATAATCCAAAGACCAATTTAAATTACAACACATATAAGGGAAGTGGGAAGAGGTGCCGACATACTGACTGCGTCACATGACTTCACAGAATAGTCTTCTGGCTAACCTATTCTAAAGCACATACCAAGAATCTAACGATTCGTGATATGTGTTGTATGTCAGGTACGCTTTTATTGTACCTGTTCATGTGTCAACCTGGATGATATGACCACACGGCCCCTAGCACCGGCATAAGCGGTATTAGATACAAATCTAGAGAGCTATGATGGAAATCACAGCATTAGCACCACCGGCATATTAAAACAATAGTATACATAAACATAGGGTAGCTACCTGCGAGAAGGGGGTGGTCAACAGTTTCCAATGATGCCGGCAGGACATCATGATGTTTCAAAGATATCAAATCTGTAATTACAAGCGTCTAGTCCGTCATTCATAATTCAGCCGTCGTCCATTAGAGAATATCCGCGTCCATAATCCAAAGACCTATTCCATATCACAGTAAAAAATAATTTTCTTGCAAATTTCTTCAAATTTCTTAGATTTTCTTGAATTTCTTAAATAAGAAAAATACATTATTCCCTCTGTGATACAGTGTTTAGAAAGTTCCGAACAATAATTATTTTGACGTTTTGGGGGATGGTTTCTGGCAGTTATTGAGCATTTCCAAAGTTTATAAATCTGTTTCAATTTTTGTCTTGACAGTAAGATATGATTTTTTTCTCAAACGACAAAAAATAAGAAAAACCTTCCAATTTCTTGAAATGGGATACTGACAAGAATTATTTTCTTAAATTTTCTCGAAATTTTAAGAAATTGTAAGAAAATAATTCTTGTCAGTCTCCCATTTCAAAAAATTGGAAGGTTTTTCTTATTTTTTCTCGTTTGAGAAAAAAATCATATCTTACTGACAAGACAAAATTGTAACAGATTTATAAACTTTGGAAATGCCCAATAACTGCCAGAAACTATCCCCATAAACGTCATAATAATTATTGTTCGGAACTTTCTAAACATTGTATCACAGAGGGAATAATGTATTTTTCTTATTTAAGAAATTCAAGAAAATCTAAGAAATTTCAAGAAATTTGCAAGAAAATTATTTTTTACTGTGATAACAGTATTAGCACCAAATTAAAAAAGACAATCATAGTATACATAAACGTAGGCTTGTTTCCTGCAAGAGAGAAGCGGTCAACAGTTTTCAATGATGCCGGCAAGACATCATGATGTTCCAAAAATATCAAATCCGTATCGCTGATCAGTATTCACAATCCATAATATTCGTTGTAAAGTCGTCATCTAAAGAATGATGTATCTCAGTCACGCTTTGATTGTGACGGTTCATATGAGTACCATGAGGATCTTGAAGTACATGGGTTCATACGGCTCCTAGCCCCGGGTTAAGCGGAATTAGACACAAGTTACGAAACGTAGCGCCATAGATCTTGCACGCTACGTTCGTATTTTGCTATCAGCATGCGATATGTATCGCCAAATTTGAGAAACTTTGAGTGGAGGCGCTTGGTGGAATAGCCCTGTTTTATAAGTTTCTGGAACAATGTTTTGTGACGTTGATTAAAATCGTCACATTTAACACAGGATCTAGCAAATGCTACTAAGCGAGATATGTATACGCCATATGCAGGCCCACTGCGACTGCATATAGTCATATTCATAAGAGAACAGATATAGGTCAGCCAACAGGGGTGCACAATTAGTACCCATTGGAATACCTATATGCTGCTGATATATTGTGTTGCCAAATTTCACATAGATATTTTTAATGAGAAAATCAAGCAACTCTATAAACAAAGAAACATCCCATGAATGATATCTCTTGTATGTAGTCGAGCTAAAGAATGCTTTATGGCTTCCGACATTAATATATCTACGATCAGTTTTCTTGAACACAGATACTATTAACGAACTTAGACGGTCAATAAGGTCCTGATGAGGGATTGTAGTATAGAGAGTCGAGAAATCCCATCTGGATACATGTCTGTACGGTATGTGACCTTTAGCATTAAGTTCTTCCGTAAGACATTTTGAGTTTTTCAATATCCACATACATTCAACGCCAGGGTTCTTAGAAATAGTGGCGCAATACCTTTCCCAAAATGCTTTTACCTCCTGAAGGGCCCTCATCAACAGGGTTGAAAGAAGCTTGGTGGTGCAGCTTCTAGAACCAGCTATGAATCTAGCTTTGTATGGTGATTTATGCATTTTGGGAGTCCAGTATAGTTTTGGTATGTCGTTATAATTGGTTGGAAGACAAATACCTCTCTCCCTGAGAAACTTTTTGTGATTGTTAAATAAATCTTCCAGAGTAAATGCAGTTTGGGAGTAAGTAGGCGTATTTGATGAAGATATGTCTACACTCAATTCTTTAACCAGTACCTAGGGCAAACTACGTCTGATTATCTTCAAATCTGGTTGATAATGTACCTAGGATGTGACTGATAAGAGTTGTGCATTGGTTCTGTCAATGTAGCAATCTTAATAAATTAATATCCTATCAATGCCCACAATCGTACATGTCGCTATATAGGGTCTTACGTATTTCAATTGAATTTGGTGTTCTGAGCGCCCAAACCATGAATATTTAATAGCATATTTGACATCATGATCGCATCTGGACTAATCCACTTGCAGTCGGGGAGGGTAGATAGGATCACCGTGTCCGTTTAACCCAATGTTGACAACAAGGAGCAGCCCATGTATCTACCTCATATTATTGAGCCACAATGTCGGGACCGCGGCAACATGAAATGACACCCCGGCAGCGCGCCGTCTAATTCGGCTGAGCCAACCAAAAATTCTCTATCATCAATGTTCCCTTCAAAGCATTATGAAGCGTTCTCAGGATTGGTTGACACTCGAGTTACTGCAAACATGTAAGGTCCTTCAAGCGACATATCCAAATGGGGAACAGATAGGATTTAATTTTAATTAGATTGGCACTACAGGAGGGGGGATTTAGATTTAACATAGAAATAAACGGGGTATGTCGAGACGATATGAACTGACAAAATGAAGTGTTTTTCGAGATTATTTTTTACTTTTCCCATTTGAAATATATAACAAATTATTTTTACTTTCCTATTTTCTTCTAGATGTGAATAACATACATTTTAGTAGGTCTAACACAATGAGAGATGAATTGATAATTCAGAAGTATACAGCTTTGGATATAGTATCCACAATGGAGCTAGGGTGGGGCGGGTGAATTTAGGTTTACATGAAAGTTTGAACAATTCGCATTGTTTTATTCATCTGCACAAAGTGAAATATTGTAACGTCCAACTCATTTATTATATTTTAATACGTCCACATCAATAACACATACCAAGGTCAAATGCATTATCTAGATCACGGTAACATGTAGAAGTATGTTGGACGAGTTGAGGATAATTCGAAATATTTTCTTTCTCGTAGCGCCAGTGAGTAAGAAACATGAATACTTGTTCAACAAAAGATAGGACTTATTGTTACTAAGTGGCTCTGACATATGTACCGTAAACCGCAGAACGGCAATTACAGCATGATTAGTTATTGTAAACCATACTGCTGAAAACTGAGGCTGTAGATGTTCGGGCAGATACAAAGGAAAAAGTAAATTGAAAATGACCCTGTAAGATCCGCTACATGAGGAAGCATCCGACAACATCGAACGTGCAGATATATGGTAGGCCATCCCTGCCACAATTCGTTGCGTTGGATAGATACCATGTATTGAATGATTTCAATACATTGAAAATCAACAAATCATATTACCCGAATTTCAATACATTGGAAATCAACGAATCGTTAGCGTCGAATTTCAATGTATTGAAAATGCAATATCAATTGCACGCAAATGTCGGGATCAAAACAGGGGCATGTCCAGCTCTGTAACACGACATGTCAGTGGTTGATTTTCAATGCATTGAAATATACACGCTTTGGATTGGTCGATTTTCAATACACTGCAATTACAATTTCAATACATTGCTAACTGTTCAACTCAGTGAATTGTGGCAGGGATGGTCAACCATACAGATATCATGATCAGTTTGCCACAAAACCCATGTCAAACTGTTGGCGCTACGGGTGACGGAGTAGTTTTCGTTATGTTTTTAATGTTCATTTGGGACATGTTTCAAAGTACTTCCTCAATCAAATCGCAAACAAACCAGAATACAGGTAGACCCAAGGCGCATCTTCAGACGGATTCTCCGGGGGATCCGTGGCCTAACGCGACAGTATGGCACGTGACCTTTCGGGAGCATTTAATGACTTTATCCTGTTCGGCAACAATTTCTTGTCCGGTCCATATCCGTGTTACTATTTGAAGGGCATCTTTGAAAATGACACGGAATACGCTTAGTACTTTGCAGGTGCGTACTTTAAAGTTGTTTTTAGGTGGACAACTCAGAATCTTACGCGCAAGATGCTTAATACCATGCCGATGTGCAATGTCAGATTTTTTACGCGTTTGAGGATTTCGATTATGGCCCTTTACCCTGTCCGGCAACAAACTGTCCGGTACATATCTCAGTTACTATTTGATGGACAACTTGAAAAAAACTTTCATGGAAGATGCTTAGTACTTTGTAGATGTGCACTTTTCGATGATTTTCCACTGAGTTCTGACTCCATTTTCCAGTCTGTCAAGAATTACTTGTCCGGTTCGTATCCCGTTCACTATTTGATGGACAACTATGAAACTTATATGAAACATGCTTCGTATATTGCAGATATACCTGGTACAGATCTTTACCTCGCCCTAATCATTTGTGCCAGATTTATTACTTGATCCATGCTTAATACTTTTTGGATGTGTATTAACTGTCCAAACTCGGGAGTTATTGTCCTTTTACCTTATCCTTTACATGCATACATACTTGCCCGGGTCATAAGCCTATATTGGAATGTTGAGAAGGCTGAGGAGTCAATGCACCTAACGGTGCTATACAACCTCATGTTTGCACTGTTAGGAAGCAGTTATCGGCCTTGTTGAAATAGGTCGATTTCATTCAGAAAGGTGCAGAGACACAAGGTTGTGATGTATCTAATCGGAGAGCTGATGTGAAAATGATAAGACTGTCGGATAATTCATCTAAATAGTCTCTATTTGCCATGAGGAGAAACGGACTATTCTCGAGTGTGACTAAAGTCGATGACTGCCGATTTTGAGGTGGATTATACATGTAGGATGTTAAATTATAATGTAAGATTTTGGGACTTCCGTTCATAAAATGAATAAGGGCAGCCTGATACCATCTTCTATTTAACTAGATATGTTCATGAGATATTACCGAAAGCTTAAAACGTGGTCATGAGAAACCATGCCGAAACTACTCTCCATCGATATATGGTTTCCCGTCCATCAGAAGTAACTTATACTCTTCTTCTTGTCTTGTTGGTCTGTTTCATACAGCAATTGAATCTGGCATTTTCTATAGAAGAGAATTGTTTTGTTGGTTCAAGAGAAGCGAATTTCGCGATCATCCCGGAATGGCTAAATTTCATCGATTATCAAGTGACGCATTGATTGGTTCAACGGTTTCGAAGAAGAGCTTGCCGTGAAAATGACGTCATGGAATATGGCCGCCAAACTTTTGAACAAATTAGAAAACCGAACATTATCTCATGTTTACACACCATCTATAAAAGTTGTTCGTGATCTAGCAGCTTTTTCGCCAAACACGCAAACTACCAGCTACATTTTGTTATGTAACTGAGCCGATAGTTGGCTCCGAAACCTCCGTATCTCTGTGTTGCTTAGCTACTAATTAGTCGTGTTTGTTGTTCTAAACCGACAAGAGTCTTATCAATCGATTCAGCCATTCGTGACAAAAAGTAGATTATCAAACCATTTGTAAAAATTACAGATGACCGCCGGGGCCGTTGACCGAACGGTTACCTATACTGAGAAAATTTAGATATCAGAGGCCCAATCATCATGTATTTCTACTTCATCGGTTCTGTGGTTTCCAAACAATCTGGCTGAATGAATATAAACGATTACTAATGTTCCAGCCATGTCCAACGTTCCTTCCCAACCAGCCACAACCACTATTATCATCAGCTTAACATGTATCTATATGATACAGAAGTCTAAACACTCGAGGTCTCGAGAGTAAAACACTAAGATTCATGAAATCGGTAATATATCTTCAGCACATTGACGACCTGTCTGGATCATCTAAAAGCATTACCTTTTCAAATGACTTCAAATTAATTGTAATTACGGGTATGCGATCCGCGTATAGTAATTCTACATTCTAAACGGCTCATCAAACACTCTTCCGTAGGAAGTAGTAACATGTCTGGCATTGCCAAATATTTAATGGAAAGATTGTCGTCCCAGCAATAATATCAACAGTTAACGAGGATTCCTCAAACTGAAGTTTGTCAAGAAACCTCGATTCTGTCGTTTGAGAATTAGTATTACTTCCATCTGTCAGGACATTATTTTTTTTTCTATTACTCTAAATTAGACGGTAATGCCAAGACTAATAATCCCCAAGGTCCAGCATGATAGTGGCCTTGCTTGTTTACAGTAATACAGTTGGCTATGGTTATTTGACCGACAGGCTCCTTTGCTTCTAATTTACACGGAAAACGCTCAAGATTTGACCAGAGTAACATTTTAGTGCTCTACGTCTTAGGTAGAGAGCAAATAAATCAGCCTGGTCTTTAAAGTTGTGTCTTCATATATTGCTATTTGATGATCCTGAATTGTAGATTCTATTCTTCGTAGACGAGAACATGGAAATCATATTCAAACAAAAAGCGCAAAGATTTAAAAGTTTTTATCTTGCCTTAACTGCTTGTTCAAAAATCCCAGTTAACTCTGTGTTTTTGTCTTAAGTAATAGTTTTCATACAGGAAGTTTAAAACGAGAAACCATGCCGAAAGGTACTCGTCGATATATCGCTTGCCGACCTGTCAAAAGTACCGTAAATGTTCTAATCTTTGCCTTATACTCTTCTTCTTGTTTTACACTATTTTCTGTTTGACATTAATCTGCCTCATACAAAAATTCAATCTTTCATCTTCTGTAGAACAGAACTGTTTTGTTGGTTTAACAGATTGAGTTTTTAGTCGTACGGAGCGAATTTCACGATCACCCTAGAACGGCCCAATTCCATCGATTATCAAGTGACTCATTGGTTGGTTCAGGGGTTTCGGAGAAAAGCATGCCGTGAAAATGACGTCACAGAATATGGCCGCCAAACATCTGAACCAATCAGAAAACCGAACATTATTTCATGTCTACAGATCAGTTATGAACGTTCTGCAGGCTGAGCGCTTAATCGACCTACATTTTAGTTGTTCCGTGACTGAGATGATAGTTGGCTCTGTACCATTGATATCTGTGTTGCTTGGCTCACAATTAGTCAATAAGTTTTTACCAGTCAATAGTTTATCAAACAATTTCTAAATAAATCAGGTGGCTGCTGGGGCTGTTGACCAGTCGGTTAATTTCATTGCAAAAACTGTATATATCACAGACCCAATCATCATGTGGTGTTGCTACTTCATGGGTTCTGTGGTTTCGAAACTATTCGGCTGAATAAATATAAACGATTACTAATGTTCCAGCCATGTCAAACGTTCCTGCCCAACCCGCCACAACCACTATTGCCATCAGATTTACATGTATGTATATGATTGGTTGGTTGGTTGGTTTGATCGGGCATTCCATCGTATTACAATGGGCACTGGTCATACAGAGTATGCCGTGCAACCCTTTCCCCCACGCCGCCCTACACATGCTCCCTCGTACCAATGACGCATAGCCACTGGTATCCATATCTAATCTTGACTATAGGTCCCCAGTCTTTCCTCTATTTCTCTTTATCATCCATATATATATTCATATATTCACCAATTATTTCCCCACTAGTTCTCTTTATTTTTCTCAATGAAGTACCCCAATATTTCCTGCCATTACAGAGTATGCCGTGCAACCGTTTCCCCCACACCGCCCTATGATACAGACGTCTAAACACTCGAGCTCTCTAGTGTAAAACACTAAGATTTCTGGAATCGGTAATATGTCTTCAGCTTTTACTACGCACATTAATGACATGTCTGGGTCATCTAAAAGCATTACCGTACCTTTTCAAATGACTTCAAATTAATTGTAATTACGGGTATGCGATTCGCCTATAGTAATTCTATATTCTAAACGCTTCATTAAACACTCTTCCGTACTTGGAAGCAGTAACATGTCTGGCATTGCTAAATCTCTAATGGAAAGATTGCCGTCCTTGGAATAACATCGACAGTTAACGAGGATTCTTCCAACTGAAGTTTGTCAAGAAACCTTGGTTCTGTCGTTTGAGAATTAGTATCACTGCGAACTGTCAGCACATTATTTGTTTTTTTTCTATCACTCTAAATTAGAATGTAATGCCACGACTGGTAATCCTCGAGATCCTTCTCAATTTGAACCAACTTGATAGCGGCCTTGCTTGTTTACAGTAATACAGCTGGCTATGGTTAATTAACCTATAGTCTCCTTTGCTTCTAATTTACACGGAAAACGTTCAAGATTTGACCAGATTTGTAACTTTTTAGTGCTCTACGTGTTAGGTAGAGAGCAAATAAATCAGCCTGGTCTTTAAAGTTGTATCCTCATATATTGCTATTTAATGATCCTGAATTGTAGATTCTGTTCTTCGTGGAAGAGAGCATGGAAATCTTATTCAAACAAAAAACGAAACTAAGATTTAAAAGTTTTGATCTTGTCTTAACTGCTTGTTAAATAACCCCAGTTGTTATCTCTGTGTTTTGTCTGAAGCAATACTGAAAGCTAAAACGTGGACATAAGAAACCATGCCGAATATTACTCGTCGATATATCGCTTGTCGCCTGTCAAAAGTACAGTAAATGTTTTAATCTTTGCTTTATACTCATGTTTTACACTATGTGTTTACACTGATAATAGTCTGCTTCATAAAAAAATCAATGTTTCATATTCTATAGAACAAAACTGGGGGTTTTTTGGTTTAACAGGATGAGTTTTTAATCGTAAGGAGCGAATTTCATGATCACCCTGGAACGGCCCAATTCCATCGAATATCGCTCAAGAAACCTCGATTCTATCGTTTGAGAACAAGTTTCACTTCCAACTGTCAGGACATTATTTTTTTTTCTCACTCTAAATTATGAGGTAATGCCCCGACTAAAAATCCTCGAGATCCTTCTCAATTTGAACCAACTTGATAGCGGCCTTGCTTGTTTACAGTAATACAGTTGGCTATGGTTAGTTCACCTTTGCTTCTAATTTTTATTACTAGACTTGACTAACGTAACGTTTTAATCAGCCCGGTCATCAAAGTTGTCTCCTCATATTTTCCTATTTAATAAACCTGAATTGTAGATTCTTTTCTTCATAGAAAAATTGGAAAACTTCATCTTTTGATCTTGCCTTAACTGCTCGATCAATATCCGAAGTTGTTATCTGTGTTTTGTCTTAACTAATAGTCTTCATATTTCGTTCTCTGTGATTGTAAAAATTCGCCATGTAGAATCCGCAACATCACACGTATCCAATTATCCAACTCAGTTAAAAATATACATGGAAGTACACAGCTCTCCTCTTGAAGGAAGGGACTCACGAACAGGATCCGTTAATATGATCTATTGATATTCGACTCATGCCTGTAAACCCATGGATTAGATCATCAGCGCCTTCGGTTAAACAACACGCATGGTATTTAGGCAGAATGGTGTCTTCTTTGAAACGCTGGCATGCTTTAAAGGGTTGCAGGTGAGACACCATACATCGTATCAATTATCGAGCCTGAGTATCATTATCCACTTTGCTACCGTGTGAACATTGGCGAAGGAAAATACAGGAGTCAAGAGTGTATCAGCCCATGACCTTGATTTGAGCGAACTAGAGCGAGGGTTCGCGATAAAGGTAGCTTTGGAGCACGACATTTGACCTCCCTGTGTCGTTCAAAATCTTCATAACATGTTAAGCACTTGGAAGCACTAGTCTGTGGGCTTGAAGACGAAAGATGTGCGGAGTTGACTTAATCGACTTTGGCCGTCAAACTTTTCAGCCGGAACAAATTTCACGATCACATTGAATGGACCAACCACACGACCATACCTTCTGAGTGTCCTATCAATCGATTTAGTCACACAGGACAAAAGGTAGATTATCAAAGTGCACAAATTTCGGATCGCCGCCGAGGCAGATGACAAGTCGGTTAAATTTTTGAAAATAAAAGAGGATATCATAGGCTCATTTAATCATTTAATGCTCCTAACCATGAGATTTGTGTTGTCGAAACCACGCGGCAGAATAAATAAAAACGATTACTACCGTTCCAGCCATGCCCAATCTATCTGTCCTCCATTGTCATGAGATCTACATGCATTTATATGGTACAGACGTCTCAACACTTGAGGTCCAGTAGAGTGAAACACTAGAAGTGGTGGAATCCGAAATACTTCTTAAGATTCTACAACACTGTATAATAACATGTCTGGTCATCTAAAATCATTACCTTTTCAAATTAACTGTAATTACGGTTATGCGATATGCGTATCGTAACTCTATATTCTAAACGGTTCATTACACACTCTTCTCTACTGGACGCATTAACATGTCGGTCATTGATAAATAACTGATGGGGCGATTGCCGTCGTAAGACTAACAGAGACCAAAACAATCCTCTGTTCTGTCGCTTGAGAATGAATATCACTTTCATCTATCAAGACAGTCATTTTTTCTCTACGTTGGGCTGTAATGACTCGCGACTAACGAATATCTCGGTAATTTCTATTTGAACTAACTTGATATCGGCCTTGCATCAATAGTTGGCTAGTGTGGTTAGTTAACAAGAGTTCACAACAAACACGTGCAAACTTTACCAACATAATTTATTTGTGTACGTGTTAGGTCTACAGGGCAAATCCTTTCTCGATCCTTTGAACAAATGAACCAAATATAAAACGAACTTGCTCTTTCGACGGAGTCGTATGGTTGGTTGGTTGGTTTGATTGGGCACTCCATCGTAGTACAATGGGCATTGGTCATACAGAGTATGTCGTGCAACCCGTATACGCTCGCTTTAGCTGGACACTCTTTCGTTCTGTGGGCTTTTCTTTCGCCTTCTTCTGTGTTGCCTCGTACAAGACGGTAGCAACCGAAATGCGAAGGGTGAAGTAACCAATGGCGCAGCGCTAGTTCCTCTAATTGACTGACAACAAGCGATTATAAACCAATGGATTGGCATGAAATCAATTACTCTCTTCTTATTTTCTATGAAATACGTTATACAGAAGCTCTCCACTGACAGTTTCTTGCTCGTTGAGAGAGAAACAACGCCGTTTGGTATATAGTTACAAATGTGTACATCTGCAAAAATCTGCTGTGTCAGTTATTCATGCACAATCTGCTGTGTCAGTTATTCATGCGCAATCTGCTGTGTCAGTTATTCATGCGCAATCTGCTGTGTCAGTTATTCATGCGCAATCTGCTGTGTCAGTTATTCATGCGCAATCTGCTGTGTCAGTTATTCATGCGCAATCTGCTGTGCCAGTTATTCATGCGCAATCTGCTGTGTCAGTTATTCATGCGCAATCTGCTGTCAGTTATTCATGCGCAATCTGCTGTGTCAGTTATTCATGCGCAATCTGCTGTGTCAGTTATTCATGCGCAATCTGCTGTGTCAGTTATTCATGCGCAATCTGCTGTGTCAGTTATTCATGCACAATCTGCTGTGTCAGTTATTCATGCGCAATCTGCTGTGTCAGTTATTCATGCGCAATCTGCTGTGTCAGTTATTCATGCGCAATCTGCTGTGTCAGTTATTCATGCACAATCTGCTGTGTCAGTTATTCATGCACAATTAAATACTTCAAAGAATAATTATTACGCAGAATAAACATTTTGCACATTCCTCATTTAAACTGTCGCCCATCATTTTTGAAGATATTTCTTGTTTTAAATATGAATCGTGTACTCATACTTGTTCAATATTCTCAGATGTCTCACGTCATTGAGTTCATAATTGGTTTTATCTTCCTGTAGAAAGTTAGAGCTCTGCTGAATACATGCGATGCGAATACTCCCATATTTTCGACCTAAATTTCAAAGAGTCAAGGCCAAAACAGTGTGCCTTCACAAGATTTATTGCATTTCGTGTCAACCTGTAAGCTCATGCAGTAAAATCATTAGTGCCTTCGGTTCAACAACCTTGATAGTTAACTAACATAGTTTAAAATGATTCAAGGTGAGACACTATATGTCATATTAGTGATTCTATATACATTATAACATGTTAAAGGATCAATCTCCGTTTCCATGCCCTTCCACGATTGGTGAATCGAATACATAGGTTTATCGAACTCACGACAGTGCTAAACGTATATTTGGAACAAGATATACGAGCTTCCTTTGTCGTACTAAAAGCATCCTTCAGAACAGTCAATGTACATTATATTGTTTCCTCTGACGAGACGTGAGCCGATCATGTTTGTTAGTTAGATTATACCTTAGTGTTGGTTGATAACTTGTTATGGAGGACCACCAACAGATAGGAGTTTCAAAGGTTTGTAATTAATGGGCATCATGTCAGAAACCTAGAAGAGTTGGGGTTGCCGATTCCCGCTGATGCTCCGATCCCTGACGCTGAAGGAAGTTTTCGTGTTGTTTTGGACATGGATAATATAATACAGGGAAATTTTTATATTGAGAGCATGGGATCTAAAACACATGGTGATTTCTTATCAACAGGAGAAAATCAGACCGAGTGCTATCTGGCTACATGCTAACATATATATTTGACGTTATTTATGCGTTTGAGGTCGAAGCTGATAGATCCGTTTAGGTTGGTCGAATTCACTTTCGAAATGAGGATGGACTATAGCATCAAACCGATTGCCGTCCCTTTCGCAATCAAGCCGTTTAAATTCGAGTTCTTATGTAAATCGATTAAAGATGGGTGTCGATACAAAATAGTTTCCCGAATGAAAAAAAAGTCAACATTCCAGTGAATCTAGTGGGTACATTTGCAGGTCTCCGGCATATACTTATCACGAACAAATACTTACCATACCTGGACGATTTGATTTGCCCCCCCCCCCCCTCCAATAGTTTTTCTACTCTTTGAGCTGGGGGACTGGAACTTTTCTTTTAATATATCTTGGGGTCATGCTCTACAGATTTTCCATTTTTTTCCTCAAATACATCCTAGTGCATTAGACAATTATTATTTGATGTAAATAAAATAATTTTGGGAACTTTGAGTGAAAAGCTAAATTCTTTGAAGAAAAACTACGAAAACTCAACTTTTCAGTCAAGCCCTCATGACCGCCATTTTGAATTTATCCATGACTCTCTGCCCGGAAGGAGGCATGCAAATGGGCTCAAAATTACCTATATATGATATGACACACATATATTTGTATCTAATACCGTTCAAGCCGGTGCTACGGGGCGTGTGGTCATTTCCTCGTCAATAATCGAAAGACCCAGGCGTATATTGAAAAAAAACGACACATGTTCTTTCGATTTATACCTGTTACGTTATTTGTTGCACATTTTCACATTTGTAGAGCGTATTGTGCATTTCACATTATTCTTTCAATGGACGTATTCATGTCCGCGGTTACTGTTCCGCCATAATTACAGGGAATAATTTAATTTACAAGTTCTCAATGCAGTCGTTTTGGACGGACAGTTTTTAGCAGTTTGGATATCAGATGAATCGGAATCCGAGGCCCGTCTTACAAAGCGTGCGTAGCTTACGAATAAGGTGACCTATGTTGACTTTATATGTCACCATGGTAGTTATGTTGAACGTAATCTTATGCACGTTTGTACACAGTCGCCTGGAATCTACAATTCATTCCCCATCTTTTACGCATTTAATCCGGAAAGAGGATGATACCCTGGGCTTATATTCGTCGAAAAAAAAAATTCATTGAAAGTAACAGTAACACAGTTTACTCGCAATGAATTCTTAAGAAAGTGAAACAAAAATACGCTATTCCATCGTTATTCTCGATGTGAATACAGTTATGGTGGCTGTACATCGCAATTTGTTGTTTGTGTACTTCTTCTAAAGTCTGCTTCTGAATTGAATGCCCAGTCGCTCAATTTGTATTGCCTAGACACGAGAAACTTAACCCGAAATTGAGAGGATGCTTCTTCGTATCGCAGCTCATCCAAGCTTTTCCGCTTTCTTTCGTCACACGTGATTTATAGTAACAGTAGCCGCCAATTGTAAGTTTAGCGATCAGTTTAACACAAACCTTAGAACTGTGCGGGACAGGTCTTATTCCGCTCAGGGCTTTGTTTTCGTTGTATGTTTTTTTGTAGGCGTTGAGCGAATTGTCATTATACTTGATCGATCAACTGTTTTTCACCTCGGGTTTTTTTACTTGTTTTGTAGTTTTCTAAACGCCGCTTCTGAAATAAATTATTTTTCGAGATAAAAACCCGTCTATTTGGAAGAGAAAGAGCTATAAAATTCTTCGATATACCGACCATTGCTACTGTTATCCTTTTGTGTGGATTTGTAGTTTGACTTTAATTGTTCGTGCCATACAATGTCATTTGCATTATGTCCAGCGTTGTTACCGCTACCATGTCTATCTCGATCTTGCCGAAAATTATCTTGTGTTCTTTTTTCATTATGCATATTTGAAACTGATGCTAACTATCATGAGAACAAAATTGTTTATACTTCTGTGGACGACGGAAATTAATTTGCGGTTGAATATTAAATGCCGGATCCGTCGCCTATATTTCCTATGACCTCAAAGACTGATATTCTAAACCCGCTTTACACCCCAAAACATAAAGTTCAGAAGCATGGTTGATATGGTATTTCGCGGTCTCGGCCACTCGCCTGTTGTACCTGTCTATGTAGATACCTTGGCTTAAATGATCACACATCCACAGAACCGGATTAAGCAGAATACATCGCAGAGCTATGATGATATACTAGCCCTTGCAATCCAACCAGATGAAAATAGGTAACTTCTGTAAGAGATGTAAGCGACTTCTGTAAGAGATGTAAGCGACTGCTCAAAGTAGGAAGAGCATACAAAAGCTGGACTGAGATACAATAAAATTGGGAAGTCATTTGGATAAAAGAATACAGCTTATTGCATGAGCCCCAATGTGTTCACATAAAGCTCGAATTGCAATGTGCAGATGGAGTAAGGGCAATAAGCAGATATTAATACTGACCTTTCCCAGTGACCATTTTATTGACATTCACATCCAGCAAATTTGAAAATGTCACAAATTTCTCATTTTTTCGTTCAAACTTGTTGACCGGTGTTATTTCTTTCAATAAGTGAGTGAGTGAATAGGGTTTAACGTCGCTTTCAACATTTTTCAGCTATATCACGACGGGAAGGGGCGGGGTACCTACTTGTAACAGAGCAGATCTAATGCTGCCATTTTATAGTACTATCCCATTGAAATATCATGCTCAGTCGCATCATACTGACACCGAGCGAACCAGTCCTTGTTCTATCCTCTTAATGCTGAGCGTAAGCGAGGAAGCAACAGGTTCCATTTTTCAAGTCTTTGGTATGACCCGGCCTAGGATTGAATCCAGTACCTTCCGCTTACGAGCCAACGCTCTAACCACAGTAAGGACTTCTTCTAATAATACCACGTGTCGATATCGTTCATTAAAATTACGTCAAAATACCAGAGTTTCGACTCCTAAGCTTGATTGAATATTCGATCTTGGCTTATCGATGTATCTCTTCAAAAATAATGACTGGTACTATGCCACCGCATCAATAATGTTTGAAGATATGGTATAGGCCATACTTAATTTCCTAGAATAGTTTATCTGAACTATATTTGCTTGTTTGCGCTAACTGGTATGTTGAGCGGATTCCAAACCCATGATGAAAATAGTTGTAAATTCCGAAGAGACCTATCGAAATGATATCCGGCTAACGCCATTTCGAAATTCAGTAGAGACCAATCATATATTTTTCTGAGAACCATTCATCCAAATACTCTGGTGGTCTGCCAAATATCAAAGGGTGTTAATTCCGAATGGACATTTGAGCTTTAAGTAGACAATTGGGCCAACGGGATCTGTCATTATAGATAGCTGCATGATAACTGGCATTCATTGATCGCTCGGGGTAAGCAATATCTTACATTTGGCTGTTGATGACAACAGCCTGACTTACCACAATGGAGTTGTTCTTAAAACATCTGGTCGATGCGTACTGGAGATACCTTAAACGCATATTTGCCAAACGTCAATATAAGTTTTATCAAGAAAAGAGATCTTTCACTTTTTGCCAATCTTAACAATAAGTGTGGACGCGATATAAAGAACCGTATCGATATAAATTAAAGGCAAATGTTTATGAAAGAAGAGAGAGAATTAAGGCTTAATGTCGCCTTCAGCAATATTTCGACGATCAAACAAAATTCTAAGTATTCCAACAAAAACCAGTTAATAGCCAAGCTATCCAGAAGTAATCAACACAACACATTAAAGATAGTGCCACGGCACTGTAGCGCTCATCTGGCTATAACTGGAGAAAGTGGCTGCGAGAAATTTTTACTGAAGAACTGCAATAGATGATTTTCTAACTTGCGTTGTCTCCCCTGAACAAAATGGCAACATAGTCGATTTCACAGGAGGTCAAGCTGCAAATTCATGATTGTAATTGGAGGTTATGGAATAAAGGCAATTATACCAAAATATAATGTGTGATTGTCAGTAAGCTGTATAAGCAATAACCAGAACCAATTGTTATCATGTGATTGCAGTCGTTCGTCCGTCTGTCCACTTCGTGTCCGGACAGTACATTGGACAGTTTTTAACCTACGATTCCCATATTTTGTGGGTATATGCACCAGGGGGAGACATGTCGAGTACGAAATATGTGCGACTGGGTTGTTACGATGGCAATGAGATGTAACAGGACATTTTTCCAATGAAAGTAATCTCTGGTGAGGTATGGCCTAACCAAGACATACCCCCATCTGTCTGCGAAGATGTAAAAGATAGTGCCACGGCACTGTAGGTCATCTGTCTGTAACTGGAGAAAGTAGCTGTGAGAAATTTTTACTAAAGAACTGCAATAGATGAGTTTGTAACTTGTGTTGTCCCCCCTGAACACTATAAAATGATCCATGCAGTTATTTCCTGAGATTTTATGATAAGGTTTCATGGGAAATTCAAGATGCGGCAATATTGGATTTTCGAAATGAACCAAAAAAAGGTATCTTGCACAACTGGACCACAAGGGGAACCTGTGTATCAACATCCATGCAATATTATCCTAAGAATTTACGATAACAAAATTTCATGGGGAAATCCAAGATGCGGTGGCCATATTGGATTTTTCATTCAGACCATATATGGTATGCTGCACAGCTAGACCCCAAGGGCAACCTCTGTACCAAATTTGAGAAAGATCCATGCAGTAGTTCCTGAGAAATCACGATAACAATGTTTCATCTGGAAATCCAAGATGGCCGCCTGGTGGCCATATTGGATTTTTCAATCAGACTACAAATTGTATCTTGTGCAACTAGACCCCAAGGGGAACCTCTGTACCAAATTTGAGAACGATCCATGCAGTAGTTCCTGAGAAATCGCGATAATGTTTCATCTGGAAATCCAAGATGGCCGCCTGGTGGTCATATTGGATTTTTCAATCAGACCGCAAATTGTATCTCGCGCAACTAGACCCCAAGGGGAACCTGTATATCAAATTTGAGAAAGATCCATGCGGTTCTTCCTGATAAATCATGATAACGAAGTTTCATAGGGAAATCCAAGATGGCCGCCTGGTGGCCATATTGGATGTTCGAATCAGAGCAGAAAAGGTATCTTGCACAACTAGACCCCCAAGAGGAACCTGTGTACCAAATTTGAGAAAGATCCATGCAGTAGTTAACGAAAAATAATGATGACAAGATTTCACTGGCAAATTCAAGATGGCCGCCTGGTGGCCATATTGGATTTTTCAATCAGACCACAAATTGTATCTTGCACAACTAGACCCCAAGGGGAACCTCTGTACCAAATTTGAGAAAGATCCATGCAGTACTTCCTGAGAAATCGAGATAACAATGTTTCATCTCGAAATCCAAGATGGCCGCCTGGTGGCCATATTGGATTTCTGAATCAGACCACAAAAGCATCTTGCACAACTAGACACTAAGGGGAACCTGTGTATCAAATTTGAGAAAGATCCACAAAGTAGTTCCTGAGAAATTGCAATAACAATGTTTCATGGGGAAATCCAAGATGGCCGCCTGGTGGCCATATTGGATTTGTGAATCAGACCACAACAGGTATCTTGCACAACTAGACCCCAAGGGGAACCTGTGTACCAAATTTGAGAAAGATCTATGCAGTAGTTCCTGAGAAATCGCGATAACAATGTTTCAATGGCAAATTCAAGATGGCGGCCATATTTAAAATCGTATCGACATGGCATGAACAAATTCTGGTGTCCTCATTGGGGGGAACATGCATGCCAAGTTTCAGCTTAATCGGCCAAGCGGTTTCAGAGAAGAAGATGTTTACGGACGACGGACGACGGACGACGCACGACGGACGACGGACGACGGACAGTCAGGCCATGACATAAGCCCATCGGGCCTTCGGCCCAGATGAGCTAAAAACATGTACAAACAGCAAAATGTATACAACAAAACGAATTCTCTCAAATATCCTAAAATAAACTTTCGTTTACCAGACTAAAAAGATTTTCTAAAGTAGCTGTCGAAAGCTGATCCTTCGTTAAGATTTGGTATAGCGGTTGTGTTCTCCTGTATTCCGAAACTACAAAGACCAGAGATCGTACACAATATCCGTGCGTTAATATATCCGTCCAGACAGATTCTTGATCCAGGCTGCAAACGTCGTCGTGCCTTACCGAATCCTGTGTTCCTGATGACATCATTGAAAACTGTTGACCTCTTCTCTGTAGGAACTCATTTTTTTTTCATACACATTTGCTATACGAAATTGGGATTTAGATTATTGACACGGAAAGTATTTTATGGAAGACGGTTGAATATTGAATGTCGGATCTGACGCTTGCTGAACAGGAACGTACATGTACAATGAGTAGTTTCTTACATCTGACGCTTCAATGTCATATTGCATGTGAAATGTAATTATTTGTGTATATGCTACACTTGTCTGTATAACTCTAGATTTGGATGGTGACCACTTTCTTCGAGGCCCGGCTCTGTACATTTGCTATCAATATGTATATATATATATAATAATTTAAAATATAAAATGTGGTAAATATGTTCCCACTGAGCCAGTGTGAAGACTAAGAATGTCCGGTGGCTAAGAGTGTCCGGCTCCTATCTTCTAACCCAGCTAGGACACTTTTCTCAACGTTGGGGAAAAATGTCCGTCCTAGGTTGCAATAGAATAGGATATGAAAAGGGACACTAATCACCTGGACATTCTTATCCATCACACCGGTCATACAATCTGACGTTCTTCAAAGCCGGTCATAGAATCTTTCATTTTTGTGTTATGTGGCCGTGTCGGTTAGAGCGCTTGTCCTGTATGGCCAGCTGGTTTCTACCATATAATTGACTACTGATTCACAAACTTTATTATATTTCTGCCAACTATTGTAGTAGAGAAAAGATATGGTAACAGCATGCTAACAATCTGACGGGTGCATGATGATATAATTTAAATATACCGATTCTCTGTACTTAAGGATGTCCGCTGGTGATTTTTGGCTTTGGCGGCCATTTTGCCCATTTTTCCTGTTGGGTTATCTACCTTTCCTAGGTTAAGAGATGGAGATTTCCTTTAAAAGCCTTCTAGCTGAGAATTTTGCCCAGCAATATCCATCCAATTTGATAAATTTTGATATATATTATAAGAAAAGGTTAAATACTAGTTACATGAATTGTTCATGAGTATGCTTCGAAACTGGGGCTATTCCCTATCTTTTCTCGGTGATCAAACGGAGCATGGGTTAGTCCACTTACTGTTGCCTACAGCTAAAAAATGCACACCAATCTATATTTTTTCTTTGTTTTTCCTCATATTACACAATTATGAATGCAACAACACACATTATTGAGAAAGTTAATTACTTTGATTTACCAACAGCGGACATCCTTTAAAGATCTTTCAAAGATAATGCTAACCGGGTTTAGCTTCCCATAATGGCGCAACTCTGTGCTCTTGTTTACTGTTCACAGAATCACTGTCACCTGATAGTCATATTAAATGTATGATGCTGTCAGCAATTCAATTTTACACCGAAATCTATGAATGTGCTGAACAAATACTCGTATATAGATTATTTAGCAATCAATGTAACATCAGCACATTCAATATATAAGAAGATGCTCTGTAAACATGTCCACAGTTGACCTGAGCAAGCAGCGCTCAACGAAATGGTACTCTGGAGACGCTCAGCTTAATTAAGTTAGACATGATATAGTAAATTGGCTTTATGATTGTCGTGTTTACTGGCGTGAACAAATAGTTAACATATACTTATTCGAATGTCCCTCATAAGCATACAGACCCCAATTCTCTGCTCTAACTGCTTCTGATCTATCATGTGTGGAACTAACCAAGTTTAACTGCTCCCCGGGGGTCCCTCTGGCCATGAACTTTCCTCAGTGTGTAACTGCTAAACCGTGTATTGTTACTCACGGGAAATTGACTGTGATAACTTAGTTCCATATCCCTTCATTATATTCCATGCTATCGATCTCTCAATAGGTGTTGTCAACATTGACTTCGTTATTACCAGGAAACTAGCCGGTGTTTTCTATCCTAGGACTGTTACCCCTCGTGCAATTTTGCCGTCTCCGCTTCCTCGTTATCACCATATCTCAAGAATGACTATGCCTAGGAATACCAAACTTACATCACACGTACATATGGTCACAAAGAAGAAACCTGTTAAAAATCAGCGAGATTGACCCATATTTTCCAAAGTCACCCGGTCAAACGGTGTTAACTTATCAAGAAGGGATTGTTATCACCGCATTTCATGAATAACTATGCCTCCTAGAAGCATCAATTTTCAAATATGTGTATAGTCTAAAACCAGAAGCCTGCCAAAAATCGGTGAGATTGGCCTATTTTTTGACTGGTCAAGTTTCTCCATTCATCTTTGGCTTCTTATTACCACCATATTCCAAGTATGATAATGTCTACAGGCTAACTGAAGTTGCACAAGACGCACATCATGTCATGGGCTACAGTCAACATTGTCCTTGGGCTATTGGCATCATGTATGTACGTACGTTCATCTGTTTTCTCATTACCATCATATATCAGGAATGAATATGCCCAAGTACACCAAACACCATCACACATGCATGTGGTCAGAAAACCGAAGCCTATCGAATATCAGTGCAGGTTTTTGAGTCACCAGATCAGATTATATCAAAGTTTCACCATTATCAGAATATTATTTTCTTATAAACGAAAATTGCTTGAAAGCAACAAACTAATATTTGCGTGCATGTGGTCATAGAGCAGAAGTCTCTTGCAAAGTGAGATTGGCATATCTTTTGGGGGTCACGGGGTCAAAGTTGTTCCTTTTGTCACCTATATGGATTCTAACTACCTTAACTCAAGACTGATTATGCTTAGGCTAACTGACCTTACACTGGACACTTCCTTGGGCTTCAGTCAAAGGAGAGAGAGAGAGGGAGAATTAAGGTTTAACGTCGCGTTCAGCAATATTTCAGCTATATAGAAAGGATCAAACACAATTCTAAGTATTCAAGTTAAAACATACACACATTAAAACTTATGCAACAAACTGATTTCTCTCAAAGAATCCAAGACACCAGACTAAATAGATCTTCTAAAGTAGCTTCTCGATAAAAAGAATCTCTTACAATCTTAAAATCTATACAGTCGATAAGAATATGTTTCACTGTGAGATCTTCGTGGCATGGAATACACCTTGGGACTGGCTCTTTTTTTAGTAAATGTTCGTGAGTTAATCGTGTATGGCCGATTCTACATCGCCCGATCATGGCTTGATCGAAACGTTATTGCCATGGAGTATTGTCATCATGTGTGTACGTATGCAGTATGTCCATCTATGTCTATCATTACCACCATGTCTCAAGGATATACAGGAGTACCAAACTTAAATTGCCTCGGCATGTCATGTGCAGCAACCTTATAAAAATAAGTCAGATTGACCTATATTTTCGGTTCACTTGTAGGTTAAGATGTCAATTTTAACACCACCAAGGTCGAGAGGTTCTCGGTGCTTTGCACGGTCCTTGTTTTTAATATGGACGCGGAAATTCTTCAACGGACGACGGCTGAATATTGAATGACAAACTAGAAACTTATATCACAACAAATGATTATATTTTATTTATTTGTGTTCTTTTCTGTTGTCCGTACATTTGTGCACATTTGTAGAGTAGACTTACTCAGATCTTTAATTTCCTCGGTCAGTCAATAGGGACGCTGTATGCGGATACCGCAAATATTTAGACAAAAATTGTATTTTTCTTGTCGGCGCACATTTTCGCGAAATTTTCAGTGAAGATATCTCCTTTTGCCAAAGCAAGCGATACCAACAATATTGAACTTGTGTTCATATCATATGTGATGTTAAGTGCTAGAAATGGCAGTTGAATTAGTCTTGGAATTGAATGTTCGGTCTCTCTAGCCTGATTTATCAGATACCACAATCCGAAATCGAGCTATTCTTAAGTAAAAATAAGAGCCGTGCGTTGAGCGCCTCGCACGGGCTCGAGTGTTCATTCGGTTTGAACGCCTCCGTCCCAGGCGATAATATTACGTTCCTGGACAAGACATACGTTACACAAACACTGCAAGGCTAGTGACTAACACTCCATGGAACAACGTTTATGTAAGATCCCTACACAATTCACGCACCCCGATATACCTCCACACACAACAAAAGAACCCCATAGCAAAAACACGAAATTAACTAATATTCTAAACCAACGACTTCTGTAATTAAGGGAAAGTATATCCACAAAGTTATATATATATCTATCAATAAATCATATCTACACAAAGAAGAAAGAAGAGCAACTAAATAATATATGTACGCGAACACACTTTGCCTTCATGAAGCGATAGGGTAAGACCTCCCATTGAAAAGGTAGTGTCCTGGACAAAAGACTGACAATACAACTTGCAGCAGATCCTTTGTCAATTATATTTCGCGAGTCTTACACCAAATCGTTGCCAGCGATAGACCGGCCGTCTCGGATAACACGGGCATTATTCTTCCTGTAAGACGACACGGCTCAAAGCGCGCGACGGTCTTTAAGCCCTAAAGTGCCAAGTTGTTAACCCTTCCATTATATTATTATACATCTCAAATGCTGTCCACGGAGTTATGCCATGCATCCCGAATGGCAAATAAATATATTCAATTGAAAATATCTTTCCCATAACTTTCACCAATTCTTAAAAACCTTCCAAAATACATACCCATAGGTTAGTGATGCGGATCATTAGTTACGATATACTGTCAAACCTACATGGAACTATCATTTCAGTGCGACCCATTATCAAATATCCATGCACTATCTATCAGCTTGTCTAACTGATTCGGTTTTGTTAATATTAGACCATTATCTTCCACCATATAGGCGTTGAATTCTTCTCAGCCACACGAGTACAACTTAATCTGTGCCGAATTATTAGGTACATACAGGATACAGTAATGATCACTGACCTATGTCACTGCTTTATTGAATATAATCCACAAGCTCATTTCATGTTACCCTCATTTCATGTTAAGCTGCAATATTCACCACTATAACCCAACTGTGGAAGAGAAAGAGAGAGAGAGCAAGAGAGAATTAAGGTTTAACATCGCGTTCAGCAATATTTCGGCTATATAGCGACGATCAACGAAAATTCTAAGTATTCAAGTTAATAACTTAGTAATCCAGCACGTTACAACATACACACATTAAAACTTCTGCAACATTTCTCTCAAATAACCTAAGACACAGTCCTCCCTCACACGACTAAAAAAGATCTTCCAAAGTAGTCGCTCGATAAAAAGAATCTCTTACAATCTTAAAATCTAAACAGTCGATAAGAATATGTTTCACTGTGAAATCTTCATGACATGGAATACATCTTGGGACTGCCTCTTATTCACCACTCTAATCCAACTGTGGAGGAGAAAAAATAAATGATTCAGACATGGGCCAGCTGAGTGTGAGTGTATATTCAAAATGCAATAATTTCACCGATGGAAGTATTTCACAATGGTGCTGTAATATAGCCTCTCTCTATACATATTGGGTAGTAGAAGTTCTTGGCATCAGTGACTCAACAAAACCAAACATATTTAGTGTGGGAATAATTAGGCCTACTAGTAACACTCATGATACTGGAGTGTACATGTCCTTGGTCTACAATATATTTGCTTACATCCTGGCTTCCATATGTGGGAGAAATGGCAAGCCTGATGTGCACTTATAGCAATCCCCATACAGCTATCCAGAAAAGACACCGATATATCAATATCCAATACAATAGACATAGCTCATACAATACGTTAAAATAAGGAAAATCTAAAAGTCTCGCAATCAATAGACCGAGATATATTCTCCAATTATGTCTTAATTTAAAATTTGGAGTGATTTGAATTAATAGTTTTCAATTTATTGTGTTAACGGGAAAATGTCTCATACGCGCACACACAGTTATTCTATATCAAGCGACACCGGCATTCAGCGTAGGGGGAAACACACGCAAAATGGAAAAACTCCAACGGCGGAACAACTTTTTTGTCTTTAGTTTAAGATTGATAATGATTAAAACAATGATTATAGCATTCTATGGTTGCTATCATCCATGACCGCTCTCTCTCTCTTCAGTACGCATTCGTTTTTGCATTCGCATCTAAATCATGTCTCTCTGTCATCATTGAAAACGGTTGGCCGCTTCTTTCTTACAGGACAGAATCTTGTGTGAGATGTTTTCGATTTTTATTGCATGCATATTTGTCACTGATACTGCTGTGGCGAGTGGTTGGGTGGGCACCGGTTCCTGTTGCTTCGAAGCATTTTGTTGAGAAGCATCAGGAACTTGATAATGTGATATCTAGCAATGTTATAACCCTTTTCTTCATTGCACCATGTAAGCGTCCTGTCTGTGTCTTGTGTGCTGTCCTCAGTGTATTATAGGGTGGATGGAGGGTGGATGGTTCCATGCTGCTTCAAACACTTCTCTTTGAAGTACCAGGAACACAACTTGACTGGGTGGTGTTTAGTTGGTTCGTCGCGATATAGCTGAAATATTGTTGAAAGCGACGTTAAATTCTATTCACTCACTCACTTATTTATATGAACATTTTTTCCTATTATTTCCCCGAAAATTATTTTGTGGACGAGCTCTGGTTATTGAATGTTGGATCTGATGCGTAGAATGTATATGTAGGTAGATAAATTGAGTGTCACTTTAAAAGCTGCAAACTTCGAATCTGAAGAAATCGAGTTTTCGTTTTTTGTGCGAAACTGAAATACCGTTATTGTGGCTGTACAACGTAATTTGTTGTTTTTGTACTTTTTCTAAAGTCTGCTTCTGAATTGAATGCTCAGTCGCCCAATTTGTATTGCCAACGCGAAAACGTGACACAGGTATTCTATACCCACAATCCGGCGTCCGATAAAAAAAACAACAACACAAAATGGAAAAACTCACTTGGGCTAGTAACTTTTTTAATGATTAAAAGAATGACTATAGTATTCTAAGGTTGCAATCACCCATGACCTCTCTCTCCAGTACACATTGAAGTCTCACCAATATTAACAGCCATGACATTCTCGGTTGTGTTACGTCACCGCTCTGGAGAAATTGACACACGTATGACTAAAGCTTTGATCAACAGGAAGAGGTGAGGAGCTCGATAGTCTGGGCCGAAAATATTAGGAAATCTGGCCATTTAATATTTGGAATACCTTCTTGGATAATCTCTTTGGATAGCCAATGGAATTCTGCAGCAAATCTGGGTGGACATTTCTACCGTTTCGGCTTCATTGAATAATAGCAATGACAAATAGTTAGGAAGTGCGTATAGGCTTGAAATGGACGTTATATCACACGTAGGGCGAGGTTAGTGTGTCACCAGGAACAAATTCATAGAATGGAACAATGCCCTATGATGAGATTTTGATACACACCAATTGATTTTTTTCTTTGTGCCACACTACATCTCGCTGACATCAAAATGATATTAGTAATACAGTAGTTGTTGAGCGCATTCACAGCGTCTTATTTCTGCCTGGTTCTTCCGCAGATAGATATATTCACACTCGAGCCATTCTATGTCAAATTATTGTTTACATCAGCACGGCGATAAAGTTTGTATCAGATAAATTCGGAACTGTTAAAATCTAGCATCAATTTAACGAAACATCTCAGTTCATATACAATATAATATGCAGCGACAAGCACACAGAGACTGTATTTATCGATGTGAATAAATCAAAGACAGACTAACACTGCCCGCTGTGTAACAACATGTCAACACCTTGTTAATGTATGGGATTTGGGGCAAATCTCTTCATAAGTAAAATACTAGTACGGTACTTTGTTATGCTGTTTGCTTCACACTAGTGGTGCTGAAATGTAGATAAACAAACTGGAGAAATATTTCCATATCGCAAAATGATCTTTCGTGTTCCCATACTCAGGCACTAAAAGACTGCTTTATTGAGTCTGAAAACATTATCCAAAAAGAACTTCTTCGGTTAATGCGGTTTGCTTGCATATAGTGCATGTGTCATTATTTTGATTTCACGTTCTGACATTCAATTATTTACGGAAGACCTCCCCGTGTTGAAAGACATAGCTTATATGAAAGGCTAGTTCATCCTTATGAAGGTACCCGTTAAATCTTTGGTTGCTATCTAAGCCCCAAGACTCATCTACAGTGTCGTTTAGCACGATGCATATGTGATTCTAGCGTGTCATAAACATGTCTGGTGACACTGAGATACGAGACAAATATCTCTCGGTACGAGAAACTTTCGAAAGAAAGTCATTACTGCCGTGTCCCTTATATCCTTCCGCGGAGAGATTGATTCGATGGCTTATTTTCCAGCATTCGATTTAAACAAGGTAATATAGCAAGCAAATACTCCTGCATATGATAGTCGCCTGTTTGCTGTAGGTACTAGTATTGACAAATTCATTGTTTTTATGGGCGATTATATTGGTTCGATGAAAGCGAAGACTTCGATGGATTATTGTCGTGCACGATCGATAATCGGTTCGTTATGTCATTGGTTTTAAATGGAGAAGAAACGATTGATCACAACAACCCAACAGCTGATTATGGCGACTAGTTCAAAATCATATCCTGTAAAATCGATCCGTATAGAAACCTATGTGTCAATAAGCGAAATTCCTCTTCCCTGATGGAATCGAATAAGATTGCAATGGAAGGTCAACAAATAAGATCAAAGCTTCATTTTCAATTGATTGATTATTTAGATATTGATCGGCGGATCCAGTTGAATTCTTCCAACCCTTTGATACATATCGCTCCTTTTTCATTACTTCGAATTTCGGATCACAACAGTAAGAGGTTCTTTTTCCTGGCGAATGAGGGACTCCCGTTCTATCAAGACCTATCTTACCATGCCTTTCAGAATTTGTTACCTCAATAATATATATCATGTGTTTAAATGAATTTCCTAGTCATTTCCTACGAATCATGGGGCTCGGTTGCGTTTCGTATGGATACTATGGTGATCTTGAAGACAGCGCCTAACGCTTTTGGATGAGCCTGAGAGTCTGAATACGGCTTAAAATATCTGATCTAATGCGATCTTCAGTATATCTGTCTAACATGCCCAAGGCCGGACGCCGTCGCTTCAAGGTGGTATGAACGCCAGCCTGATGTGACGTACTCATATGAACAGTCACAATCAAAGCGTGACTGAGATACATCATTCTTTAGATGACGACTTTACAACGAATATTATGGATTAAGAATACTGATCAGCGATACGGATTTGATATTTTTGGAACATCATGATGTCTTGCCGGCATCATTGAAAACTGTTGACCGCTTCTCTCTTGCAGGAAACAAGCCTATGTTTATGTATACTATGATTGTCTTTTTGAATTTGGTGCTAATACTGTTATATGGAATATGGAATAGGTCTTTGGATTATGGACGCGGATATTCTTTAATGGACGACGGCTGAATTATGAATGACGGACCAGACTCTTGTAATATTAAGCCCAAACATGACATATGGATCGGACAATGTAAAATCGGAAGGGCCAACGGATACCAGCTGAGATTTCCCATACGCACGTAAACAATAACTATCGATATGTCGATCTGGGCCTTTCTAAAGTGGGAGACCATTTTATCGGTACTTATATCCAGAAATGTTGAACGATTCGTCAGTATACTTCCGACTCATACGCTTTACTAAATATTCACTCTTGGACTATTGTTACCGTACATCTCTTCAAAAGCGGCGTCCGCCACATGAAGATGTGGTATTGGGCCATGCTAAATTTCCCAGAAGAGTTTTCCTGAACTATCTTTGGATGTGCACACTAACTGAGTGTTTGAGCGGAAATATTTCAATACCATATAAGAACAATCATCCGAGTGATATTTGGAGATCGCCATTTTGAAATTCAGCGTAGACCTATCGTATATTTTCTGGGAACCGTTCATTAACATACTCAGGTGGTCTGTGAAATCCCAAAAAGGAAAAAAATTCGAACCGACATTTGAGGTTCAAGTTGACAATTGTGCCGCTGGGGTCCGTCATAAGGGATAACTGGGTCGTAAGTAGCAATCACTGACCACGCTCAAGCAGACAATATCTTCAATTTGGTTATTGATCACTGCTCCTGGCTTATAATTATCACAACGCGTTTTTCAAGCGCGTAGATCACGGCTCGACCGCCGATGGTGAATATCCGCTGGCATTCGGACAATCCTATGATTGTCTGCTTAAATTACCTTCAAGGTTTATTATCGATTATCGGTTATCGATTATCGGTTTATTAAGAAAATTGATATTTCAATTCACACCAGCCATAAAGATACCCTAGAAAATCCCTTAAAATGTCGAAAAATGGTCAAATTCGGCTCAATTTCCAAGGGGCATAACTAAAGCAGGACAAAATTTATTCCATTATTTCGATCACCGTGTAGACGAAGCCAGTCATCGATCTGTACGTGCTCGTTTGAAGCGTTGATAATGCTGAATAGGATGGTATTATAGATATAAGCTATTAAAGTGATCGTAAACCCTCAAATAAAGTTTCCATCAAATGAAAGACCATTGCAAACAGTGTGGGAAAATATTTATTGTAATTTTTTACGATTTTATTACACAGAGTAAACTGCAAATAAAGCATGGTATGCTATGGTGGTCTGCTGCAATGATATTTAGATCCAGTGACGTCACACTGCCTTATTACATATATTTGAAACTTTGTATGCACTTTCCAATGCTTGATTCAAGCTTAAGGTGTGTATACTTTGAGTTTCAACACAGACTCACTGTTCCAATGTGCATGTTTCACCAAAATCTGGGAAATTAAATGCAAGATTCAAATTGACTCGACACTTATGAATTACCATCTCCCAGATTGTGGTGAAACCTGCACATTGGAACAGTGAGTCTGTGTTGAAACTCAGAGTATACAAAACTTAAGCTTGAATCAAGCATTGAAAAGTGCATACAAAGTTTCAAATATATGTATTACGGCAGTGTGACGTCACTGAACCTAAATATGATTGCAACAGGCCACCATAGAATACCGTTCTTTATTTGCAGTTTACTCTGTGTAATAAAATCGTAAAAAATTACAATAAATATTTTCCCACACTGTTTGCAATGGTCTTTCATTTGATGGAAACTTTACTTGAGGGTTTCAGATCACTTTTTAAGAAGACAAGAAGAATTAAGATGTAGCAGAACACGGGCAGTCTATTGTATTATGAAATTAGATCGGGGCCATTACTACGAAACTGTGGAGAGCCACCTAAAATATATAGAGTCGATAAGAATATGTTTCACTGTGAGATCTTCGTGGCATGGAATACAACTTCGGACTGGCTCCTTTTTTGGTAAATGTTCAATTCTACATCGCCTGATCATGGCTTGATCGAAACGTTTCTGGCTGTTCAGATGAGTATGGCCGACAGTTTTTTGAACACATAAACTTTATTATTCGCAGCAGCCCATAAAGATTGGAACAGCTTTCTCACATAAGTAGAGATAGAGGGTCTGAAATCGCAATATGGGATTCCAACAGGATCAACCTCATTAAAAGGGGCTGCCTTAGTCATTCTATCGGCCTCAGTATTACCTTTGACTAGGCAACCAACAAAACACAATATCAATCTGTTGATCCTATGTACAGTCATATAATGCTGCTGTAATATGCTCTTGGTTTATCACAATATCACATAGTATGAGTTTCGTAAATATTAGGGTGGCGGGAGAAAACCCCAAAGGGCTTGTTATATCCCAAAGAATAAACAGAAAAGATGCATTGATTCAATCTCTGAGATGTTTGTGTGAGGCAACGAATTACAAAGTCTTATGAACAAAGCAGTGGTAGAAAGAGAATAAAGGATTAATATGATAATGGACTCATTATTATATTAGATATGGCTAATGTGTGCAATAGTTATGATGCTACTAGAAAGGCTTCAAGAAGGTACTTAAAGTGAGAGATTGATATGCAAATTTGTAGATGGGAGGGCAATTTATTCCATTCCCTAGGAGCCTTAGTTTTAGCTGTGTGTAGAGAAAGACAAGACTGAAATGGATAGCGATATAATTTCGTAGCAGAACCTCTTGTGGGATACTGTGTATGTCACTTAATCTTGTCAAGTATTTATTAAACATTGATGGTAGAAGTGATCTATGATGGATAAATTTATGAGACAGTTGCAAAATAAGATACTGATTCAAAACTAACAGAGGCAATATTTTAAGTCTGGCAAATAACGGAGCGGTATGTTCAAGAGGATGTACGAGAGATATAATTCTTATTGCTCGTTTTTGAAGGGTAATAACAGACTTTCTCTATACATATTGGAGAGCATAATTCCGTAGCATCAGTGACTGTACAAAGCCAAACACATTTACGCTGGGAAGAATTAGGCCTACTAATCACACTCGTAATACTGTAGTGCACATGTCCTTGGTCTACAATATATTTACTTAAATCCTGGCTTCCATATGTGGGAGAAACGCCAAGCCTGATGTGCACTAAAAGCAATCTCCATACAGCTATCCGAAAAATACACCAAAAGAATATCCAGTACAATAAACATAGCTTACACAATACATTACAACAGGGAAAATTCAATAGAATCTGTGACCTTGACATAGTAGTAACACAATCAATAGACCGAGATATATTCTCCAATTATGTCTTAATTCAAAATTTGGAGTGATTTGAATTAATAGTTTTCAAATTATTGTGTTAACAAAAAACACGACATACGCGCACACACAGTTATTCTATATCACGCGATACCGGCGTCCGGCGGGGAAGAAAAAACCCACACACACGCACAAATTGGAAAAACTCAAATAGAGTAACTGTTTTGTCTTTCGTATAGGATTGATAATGATTTAAACAATGATTATAGCATTCTGTGGTTGCTATCACCCATGACCGCTCTCTCTCTCTCTTGCATTTTTTTTTGCATTCGCATCTAAATCATATCTCTGTCATCATTGAGTCACACACGATTAACTCATGAATATTTACTAAAACAGGAGCCGATTCCAAGGTGCATACTTTGCCATGAAGATCTCACGGTGAAACATATTCTCATAAACTGCATAGATTTTAAGATTGTAAGACACTTTTTATCGAGCAGCTACGCTGGAAGATGATTTTAGCAGAGTGAAAGACGATTGTATTTTAAATTATTTGAGAGAGATTGGTTTGTTGTACAAATTTTAATGTTTGTACCTGTTTTAACGCATTAGTTTACCGAGTTTTTGAATTGATTACTTAGAATTTTGTTTGGTCGTCGCTATATAGTTGAAATATTGCTGAATGCGACGTTAAACCTTAATTCTCTCTTTCTCTCTGTCATCATTGAAAACAGTTGATCGCTTCTCTCTTACAGTAAACAATCTTGTGTTAGAGGTTTTCGATTTTCATTTTCATGCATATTTGTTACTGATACTACTGATATATGAACATTTTGGGATAGAACAAGCCCCCTAGGGTTTTAATCACGTCAAATGTATAGCCCAATTTTTTTTATTCTGTTTATTTGCTTAGACCTCATTTGATTAATAAATATTCAATTCAATTCAACATTTTTTTTTCGATTATTTACGCGAAAATTCTTTTCTGGACAAGCTCTGATTATTGAATGTTGGATCTGACGCTTAGAATGTACATGTACGTAGGTAAATTGAGTGTCACTTTAAAAGCTGCAAACTTAGAACATTTTTGATTGATAGAATCTTCGTATCCGTATTCTGTGCGAAACTGAAATACCGTTATGGTGGCTGTACAGTCTGCTTCTGAATTTGTATTGCCTAACGGGAAAACGCCACATACGCGCGAACACAGGTATTCTATATTTCCCATTGGCGTCCAATAAAATAAATACACAAAATGGAAAAACTCACTTGGGCGAGTAACTTTTTTGTCTTCGTATAAGATTGATAATGATTAAAGAAATGATTATAGCATTCTATGGGTTATCATCCATGACCGCTCTCTCCAGTACACATTCGTCCGTGTATCCTCACCTATGTTAATAACCATTATATTCTCGGTTGTGTTACGTCACTTCTCTGAAGAAATTGGCCTACGCATGACGCAAGCCTTGATCAACAGAAATAAGTGAGTACCCTCTGAGCAGAGAATGTTAGGAAATCGGCTCATTTGACATCTGTAATACCTCGTTGGGTTATCTATTTGGATAGCCAGTGGAATTCTGCGGTCCATCTGGGTGAAGATTTCTCCCGTTTCGGCTTCATTGAATAATAAAAATCTCAGGCAATTATAATAGATGTTTTGTCAGACGTAGTGCGAGGTTAGAGTGTCACAAGAAACAAATTCATGCAATGGAACAATGCTCTTCGATGAGTTTTTGATTCACACCAATTGATTTTTTCTTTGTGCCATACTGCGCTGACCGCAAAATAATATTAGCAATACAGTAGTTGTGGAGCACATTCACGGCGTCTTATTTCTGCCTGGTTCTTCCGCTGATAGATATATTCACACTCGAACCCTTCTATGTCAAATTATTGTTTACATCAGCACGGCGATCAAGTTTGTATCAGATAAATTCGGAACTGTTAAAATCTAGCATCAATTTAACGAAACATCTCAGTTCATATACAATATAATATGCAGCGACAAGCACACAAAGACTGTATTTATCGATGTAAGTAAATCAAAGACAGACTAACACTGCCCGCTGTGTAACAACATGTCAACACCTTGTTAATGTATGGGATTGAGGGCAAATCTCTTCATAAGTAAAATACTAGTACTTTGTTATGCGGTTTGCTTCACACCAGTGGTGCTGAAATGTAGATAAACAAACTGGAGAAATATTTCCATATCGCAAAATGATCTTTGTGTTACCAGACTCGGGCGCTAAAAGACTGCTTTATTGAGTCTAAAAACATTATCCAAGAAGAACTTCTTCGGTTAATGCGGTTTGCTTGCATATATTGCATGTGTCATTATTTTGATTTCAAGTTCGGACGAGTTATTTACGGAAGACCTCCCCGTGTTGAAATGCTTATCTTATATGAATGGTTATTCCATCCTTATCAAGGTACCCGTTCAAGCTTTGGTTGTAGCCAACGGGAAGGATTATGCGAATCTGTCTAAAGAGATGCTATCTAAGCCCCAAGATTCCTCTTCAGTGTCGTTTTGTACTTTGATGCATATTTGATTCTAGTGTGTTTTAAACATGAATTTTGCACCCTAGAGTGCTAATTCGGAGATAAGTCGGTTCGTTATGTCATTGTCTTTAAATGGAGAAAGAAACGATTGATCCCAAAAGCTGATTATGGCGACCTAATCAATATTATATCCTGTAAAATCGATCCGCATAGCCACCTATGTGTCAATAAGCGAAATTCATCTTTTCTGATGGAATCGAATAAGATTGCAATGGAAGGTCAACAAAGAAGATCAAAGCTTCATCTCCAATTGATTGATTATTTAGATATTGATCTGACAGATCCAACTACTTTGGTCACTACTATACTGGTTTAGCTAAGTTGACTTCTTCCGACCCTTTGATACATATCGCTCGTTTTTCATTACTTCGAATCTCGGGTCACAACAGTAACGACGTTTTTTCTGGCGAATGAGGAACTCTCGTTCTGTCAAGACATATCTTAGCATGGAATATGGTCGCCATGCCTTTCAGAATTTGTTACCTCATGAATATATATCATGTGTTTAAATGATTTTCCTAGTCATTTCCCAAGAATCTTGGGGTTCATTTGGGGCTTCGTATGGGCATTATGGTGATCTTGAAGACTGCGCCAAACGCTTTTGGATGAGCGGGATGGGACGCATGTTACGAAATATAGCACTTGAGAGTCTGAATACCGTTCGTTAACATACTCTGATGGTCTGTCAAACCCCAAACAGGAAAAACATTGAGGTTCAAAGTTGACAATTGTGCCGCCGGGGTCCGTCATAATGGATAAATGGGTCGTTACTAACAATCACTGACAACGCTCAAGGAGACACACCTTCAATTTGTCTGTTGATCACTGCCCCTGGCTTATAATTATCATAATGCGTCTGCAGGCACGTATATCACAGCTCGACCGCCGATGGTGAATATCCGCTGGCATTAGGACAGTCCGATAGTTGTCTTCTTGAATTACCTTAAAGTTTTATTTACCGAACCTCAATAGACGTGTTATTAGGAAAATTGGTATTTCAATTCACACCGATCAAAAAAGTCTGGACGCGATATAACGAACCATATCGAGATATCTTTAAGGCAATTGTTGAAAAGCTGTGCAACTGATCCTCCACTAAAGTTTATTAAATAAGATTAATAATAATAATAATAAAATTGGTAGAGAGGTTGTGGCCTCCTGTTTTCCGAAACATAACAACTGTATATATTTATACAATATGGACGCGTAAATATAGAGCCGTCAGATTCTAGATCCAGATTGTATACAATATCGACGCGTAAATACAGAGTCGTCAGATTCTACATCCAGAATGCGTTGTCGGGCCTTACAGGATATTGTGTTATAAATAGGAATGTGCATTCCACAAACATTTTACTGTTCTTACACGTATTGGGCAGTTCCTTACACCCGACAAAAAAAAAGAACTCTTCAATATCAACCTGATGAGTTTGCTGAATACCGCTCTTTAGATTTATTACATTTAGGCCTACGTAGATTTCATGTTCGCATCCTACAGTGGGCGTTATATGCCCTTTTTGTTACTATCTTTTGGGTCTAGTGACTTTGCCCAACGCCCTAGGTATCCTGACGAAGTTTCACAGCCTGCAGACCCAATTATTTTTTTGTTACTCAAAGTAATCCCAATAAATTTCCGATGAAATTTCAGGGCCTTTCTATCTATAGCCGTACGGACAGGACAGACACAGACCTGGTTACCCCAATTATAGTAAGATATATACAAACCTTCACAGAAATCATATTTTTTGTCTTGTGACGTTTGTAGATATGCAATCAGAATATTAATTGACCTGTGGGGTCATATGACTTCTTGTCAGTAAAACATTTTTTCCACCACATTTATATGTTGCGTTAATTTGTTATCTCTATAGCGAGAGATTTTACTGGTGGACGTTTCTTTCCCAAAGCATGCCTTGCAATCATTGTGACTGTAATATGTGACGGTGGTTAATATGGCGAAGAATGAGGCTCTTGCATGCATGGTGGGCGTTGATCGTCGTAAACTCTTGGTCTGACTAGGAACTTGCATCCTACCAATATATTTTCCTGCCGTTTTGTGCCTTTTTCGCAGTTTAAATTACATTGGCTCCATTTCTGATGATCAATGGCACACGTGCGGTACATTTGGTGTCTCATGGACACGTATCTTTGTCTGCGAGTGGTGAATGGCTGATTTGAATAACTACGATCCAACGGACAACTTATCGCTTGGATCCCAGGTTCCGATAATTAACACGGGCTATATGTGTTCTTCTCCGTATGAATCTGGGCCCGATGGTTTCAATTGTCTTGAGCTGTTAATATCTGCGAGCACCACCCCTCTGGAATGTTCAGTTGGTAAACATTTCGAAGTATTTGGCATCCATAAAAAGCTGTTACAGTAACTCAAATAAAGGATTTAAAATTCCACAAAAAATATTTTGGATGACCGATTGAGCTCATTTTAACGGGAATTAAAAGCCAATTGAAACCTGCTGGAGAAAACGATTTAATTCCAGAAATTAGACTGCATTATTCCTTGAAACACACATAAATATTTACTGAATGTTGCTATCCATGAGCAAGCGACCCATTCATCTAAAGTACCTCACTGGATGATCTCCTTTTCAACCAATGGATATCTGTAGTCCGTCTGGATTATCCACTGGATAATTTCAATGACACGACCTTATTTTACTGAAGCGAGTTTTGAATATGAATTCCGCAGAGAGAAATTGTGGTTAAGCCAGACAGCTAGGAAACTCGCACAAAGGAAAGATTTCATTTACTCTGTTGACAATTTAATTGCGAAGTTGTTGAAACACCGGCCGAACTTATTGCAAGAAAACTCGTGGAAAGGACACAAAAATTACTTATTCTGCTCTGGACAGGGAGAGAGGATTAAGATTCAGCAATAGTTCAGCTATATAGCGACGATCAAACAAAATTCTAAGTTTTCAAGTTAATAACTTAGTAATCCAAGACATTAAAACATACACACATTAAAACTTGTACAACAAACCGATTTTCTCAAATAACCTAAGACACAGTCTTCTTTCACCCCACTAAAAAGATCTTAAGTAGTTGCTCGATAAAAATAATCTCTTACAATCTTAAAATCTGTACAGTCGATAAGAATATGTTTCAATTTGAGATCTTCGTGGCATGGAATACACATTGGAACTGGCTTTTTTTTTTTAGTGTTGACAATTTGATTGCGAAATATTCGAAAGACATGAATAGATTTCTTCCTTGTGTCAGATTGCATCGCGTCTGACATTAATAATTAATATTAGTTGAGGCAGTAGTTAGTAGTCTAGCACATTCCCCTATGTCTAACATCTCTCCGGATCTCTCTGTAATAGATATGTTCACACACGAGCCTTTCTAAATCAAAATATTTTTTAAATCAGCATGGAGTTCAAGTTTATATCATATAAATTCAAAATTGCCATCATCTAGCAAGCAGCGAATTGAGTGAAACTTTCTCAGCTTCGTATAAAATATAATATGCAATGACACGCACAGACGTATTATCGTTGGAACTAAATCAAAGAAAAACTAATACTGCATGCCCGAAATATAACAACTTGTCAACACTTTTTAATTGTATGGGATTAGGTGTAATCTCTCCATCCCTGAGATACTAGCAATTTGTTAGGCAGTTTGTTTTACACCAGTGATGCTAAACAGAATGAGGAAATATTTCCATAACGCAAAATTGTCTCAGTGTTTCCATAGCCCAGGCACTAAAAGACTGCTTTATTGAAAGATTAAAAATAACCAAAAATAAGTTAATGCTGTTTGCTTGCATATTTTACATTAATGGTGAAATATTTCCATAACGCAAAAATGGCATCAGAGTTTTCATAGCTCACTCACTAAAAGACTTAATGCGGTTTGTTCGAATATTTTGCATTATATTAATTAAGGAGAGAGATAATGAAAATCAGCAATATTTCAGCTATATAGCGACGATCAAACAAAATTCTAGATATTCAAGTTAATAACTTAGTAATAAAACACATTAAAACATACATTAAAACTTATGCCAAAAAAAATATTTCTCTCAAATAACCTAAGAGACAGCCTTCTTTCTCGCGACTAAGTTAAAGTAGCTGCTCGATAAAAAGAATCTCTTGCAATCTTAAAGTCTATACAGTCGATAAGAATATGTTTCACGGTGACATCTTCGTGGCATGGAATACACCTTGGGACTGGCTCTTTTTGTAGTAAATGTTCGTGAGTTAATCGTGTATATCAATTAATCATTATTTTGCTCCCACTTCGTGTAACACCTGTATAAAAGGAAAACCTTCTGGAATTGAAATAAGAAAATGGTTTATATGAATGGCATTTTCATATTTCTTTAGGATACCAGTTGTAGAAAACCATGGCGGTTTCTCTGCCAGCAAGGCGACTGGAATTGTCAATGTAAAGTGATGTTATCCATGTCAAAAGATTCAACTTCATGATCGCTTAGGACTTGTTCACGTTATGGCACTTTGATGTTTATATATGCCTCTATAACGCAATACTCAAGTCCACATGTACCTCGCGTTTGTAATTTTCGGCATTTCAAACATGTCTGGCACTCCATATTTTGAGTACTATACCAAAAGTGAAAGGCACCAATCGTTTGGTTGTATAGTAGTGTCGGTATCAGATGAAGCGTGTTTCAATATCTCATGCAACGTTACGACAATAAATCAACTGACCCAGAATTATGGCCAAAATTATCAAATTTTGCACACGATTTGATCTTGTACGTTTCTAATTTGCCAATTTTCCCAAATTGAAAATGCATGGACACATACTGCAAGTCATCCCAAGAGTGGCGAGATAAGTACGGAAGCATAGAGGAGACATGAGATGGGTCCAAGATAATTTTATATTCCTACTGCATTTATGTACGGGGAACAAGATGTCGGGGAACAAGATGAATATCTAGGGGTACGAGATAATTTTGAAGAAAAAAAAACCAACAACAACAAATAAATAAATAAATAAAATACCATGTCCCTTTTATGCTTCCGTCGATAGGTTGATTCGTGAAAACGGGCTCATTTCCAATATTCAATTGAAACAAGGTAAGCAAATATTCTCGCATATGATTGTCTCTTCTCCACTTCACCTGTCGACTTATAGGCATGGATAAGATCATGACTGCATGTGTGATTATATCGGCTCGACGAGACGTGAGGGGGATTATTGTCGTGCATAATCGATCATTCTGTTCCTCATGTCATTGTGTTTATTTGTAGAAAGAAACGTTTAATCACAAAAGACCAACAGCTGATTATGCCGACTCGATCAATCTCATATCGAGTAAGATCGATCTACACAGACAGCTATGTGTCAATAAATTTCATCTTCTCTGATGGAATCGAATAAGCCCTTGTATCCTGCAATGAATGCGGGCTCGCAATGCAAGGTCAACAGAGAAGATCAAAGCTGCATCTCCAATTGATTGATTATTTAGATATTGATCTGACGGGTACAACTACTTTGGCCGCCATTAATGGTTTTAGGTAATTTGATTTTTTTCGACCCTTTACGATAAATCATTCGTTTTTCGTTACTTCGAATCTTGGGTCATCGACGTAACGACGTCCGAAACGTTTTGCTGTCGACCGAGAGGCCGCCGTTCTGTCAAGACATATTTTGGTTTGAACAATATTTTATTTCCTTTCAAGAAAGAGGATCGGCGAACAGGTCGTAAGCCTATATTAACGCCTCTCCCAAGACATATTTTCGCACGGAATATTGTCGCCATGTCTTTCGCAACCTGTTACTCCATGAATGTATCGAATGTATAATCATGCGACGCTTTCATAATGATATTGCGGGTTTAACAAAATGGATGGATGGGTTGGGAAAGGGTTAACCAAATCGGTCATATGTCAAACTTACACCATGCCATGGCTGGCGGCCATCAAGCAAACTGTCCACATTATATTCCAAGCGACAACATGTATTGTGGGAAATTTCAGCCCCCTACCTCAAGTAGGAAGAAAAATTTTGGAGATTGGGCTCCGAATTTCTCCTCCAACGGTCTGGGTATGGTAGGATACGGTGATTTAAACGATTCTGTTTCTGTTTCACTGATGAAAATACAAGTATCAACTGCGTCGTTTAGTAGGGAGTTGTCCATATAAAATTTTCTAGCCGGCAACCAACAGACTTTTATGTATATCAAGTGCACCGATTTCCTGGCAGTCTTGAATTTAACATATACATAACACAAGCCTTTCCGTTGCAAGCGGGCAGTGGTCAACAGAGCAATGATATCCTGATGTTCCGGTCGTTACACCCGTATCACTGGCGATTATCATTCTATCTGAATGCATTTCCAAGTCGTTTCTCAAGAATCATGTGACTCAGTCACGCTCCGTTTGAGCAATATGGCGATCTTGTAGATAGCATCAAAAGCAGTGAGTTAAGCGGGATTGGACGCATGTTACCAAATGCAGCGCTGAAGATTCTGCAAAGGTTTACGTCTGTTCTGGCGAGTTCGTGAGTACACTTGTCTGTAATTACAAGCGTCTAGTCCGTCATTCATAATTCAGCCGTCGTCCATTAAAGAATATCCGCGTCCATAAGCCAAAGACCTATTCCATGTAACAGTATTAGCACCAAATTCAAAAGGACAATCATAGTATACATAAACATAGGCTAGTTTCCTACAAAAGAGAAGCGGTCAACAGTTTTAAATGATGCCGACAAGACATCATGATGTTCCAAAAATATAAAATCCGTATCGCTGATCAGTATTCTTAATCCATAATCGTTGTAAATTCGTCATCTAGAGAATGATGTATCTCAGTCACGCTTTGATTGTGATTGTTCATATGAACGCCATGAGGATCTTGAAGGACATGGGTGCATACGGCATCTAGCCCGGGTTAAGCGGAATTAGACACAAGTTATGAAACGTAACGCCATAGATCTTGCATGCTAAGGCCGGACAACAAGCTAGTATGGGAGCCCAACGTGATGCGACGTTTTCACAGATAGATCGAAGGACAATGTGCAACATACGCGGATCAACTGGTTCAAATACCCCTCCCCCACGGAAAAAATCCATCAGGAAATGCTGTCCTTTTAGAGCTGTTATTAATGAACTCGAGAAGGAAACAGATAAGATTTAAGAGCTAAATAGTGTCATATGAAATACTGAAAATGTTTTCAGGGTGCGCCATCAAGCCTCGACATGGCGAACATTTTATCTCGTTGAAAGTGATGGAACAAGTCTATACGTATCTTCTTTATAGAGAGAAAATTAGGTCCAATAAAAGTTTCTATAAATGGCAATCAATCGATATAAGGAATGTCTCATATGTGTTGTAGTTTTTACCTGTATATGGCGAGATTCTGCTGGTGGACGTTTCGTCCCCGAGGCCCGCCCCCTGTACAGACCTTTTGGTCTTTGATATATGTTGGCATTTGTGGGTAGTTGATGTTGGATCGACATCGGGCCTTACAGACTAGTCTTTTGTGTTAAATGCCGTCATTTTCATCTGACGACGATACAGCTCACCAATCCCCAGTGTACGAGTTGTCACAGCGAAACAGCTCACCAATTACCAATATACGAGTTGTCAGAGCATTTCCATCATAGCTCTCTAGCTTTGTATCTAATACCGCTTATGCCTGTGCTAGTGGCCGTGTGGTCATATCTTCCAAGTTGCCACATGAACAGGTACAATAAAAGCGTACCTGAGATACAACACATATCACGAATCGTTAGATTCTTGGTATGTGCTTTAGAATAGGTTAACCGGAAGACTATACTGTGAAGTCATGTGGCTCTGCCAGTATGTCGGCACCTCTTCCCACTTCCCTTATATGTGTTGTAATCATCTACGTTTCCAAGCAATACCGCTAATGAGCAACAATCAGTCTTTACGGAATGACCCAAAAGATAGGTTTTCGGATTCTAAAATCCCCTCTAGATAGGAAGTGTCTGTATTGCAACCAAGTTTATTACTCCGTCTTCCGTCTCCGACATCCTTTCGCACAACGTGGGCGACTCCAAACACTGTTCTTCAATGTTGTTTGCCAAACAGTATGAATCTATCTACATCGATTTATATATTTGTTTCACTTACGGCTCCGACATAGGACCTATATGGCATTTGTCATATTTTTCCTCTTTCAAAGCGAAATCGTGAATCATTTTGCACGGATGAGTACCGGTACTTGAATAACCTCCAGATTGCGCCAGTTTGCGAGAAATGAAGTCTAGAATTTCCCGGACGGTGGAGAGTTAGCCTCCGAAAGAAAGAAGCGCCTTCGGCGACTCGAATGGAAGTTTGATACAATGAACTCGTTTCGGATATTCTTGGATTCTCGCTTGCACAAATTCAGTGTAACAAACTGGAGTGATATGCAAACCCTCAGGCCCAAGAGACATACTAGCGTAACAATATATGTAACAAGTAAGCAATATAAAAAGCAAAATGTATGTGTACAAGACCATTTCATCAGGACTTCAATCCAGAAATGTTGAAGGATTGACAGATTTCTCGGGACCCATACATGTACTGTTTATTATCTAAGGACCTATCCACGCCGACCCAGAGCTATACCCTCCAATACTGACAAGCTATACCGTAAGCTGAACGTTCCTAAATATACATGAGATTTACTGAGCTTGGGCGAAATCTTTTCCATCGTGTTCTCGGGTCTGAATGTGAGGTGCCGAAGGAAGCTTTCCTGTAAAGTCATATGTTTGCATTTTAGTCCCCAGACGTCAATTTTTCCCACCTCTTGCATATCGCTCCAATTTATTACCTGTATATGGTAGGATTCTGCTGGTGGACTGTTAGTCCCCGAGGCCTGCCCTCTGTGCATGTCACTCAACAAATATATCTATGTTTATTGTTTTAGTGGAAAATTTAAGCCGTACGACGTCGGGCATTACAGGTTAGTTTTTTCTGGGTATTCTTGCATTTACCAGGTTTACACCATGTTGAGGCGTTTATTCCATCAGACGTCCACGATGCTCATCCATTAACATCAGATGGGTTATCTGAGCTGATCTGTCATCACAGCTCCAGAGCTAGAGTATCTAATTCTGCTTGGACCGGTGCTAGGGGCCGTGGGGATACTTCATTGTCTCCACATGAAAATCTGCAATAAAAGCGCGTCTGATATACTAAAGCTACGCCCGTGAATCCACCGTATTATCGGGTCTGAATGTGAGTTGCCGAGGAAAGATTTCCTGGAAAGTCATATGGTTGCCTTTTAGTCGCCAGACGTCAATTTCCCCCATCTCTTGCATTTTCAAAAGCGACGACTGCTACCACCCACTAGCATTCATGATGTTCAAATATGAAGAAAATGGTCATATTAAATTTCACAGAAGAATTTCCCGAAACTAACTTTGCTACTGTACACTAACCGGTCGGTTGAGCGGAAATAATTCAAAACCATATGAAAAGGACAGTTGTAAATCCCGAGAGACATCTAAGTGATATTTGGAGATTGCCATTTCGAAATTCGGCGAAGACCAGTCGTATATTTTCATGTCAATTGTTCATCCGAATAATCGGGTGGTCTGTCAAACACCAAAGAGAGTAAATCCGAAGTGACATTTGAGCTTTTAGTGAACAATTGTGCCAACTGAGTCTGTCATTCTAAGTAACTGGTTCGTAACAGTTAATCATTGGCCACGTTTTGAGAAGACAATATCGTCAATTTGGTTGTCGATCACTGCCCCTGGATTATCACAGTTAGTTTGCAGGCACATAGATTATGGCTCCAGCACTGTACGTTGGTGAACAGCTGCCGGCATTCGGACAATCCGGTGCGTGTATGCTTGGTTCATTTACCGAAATTCAATAGATGGTTTGTTAAGAAAATGGATATCACACTTCTCACCAATCCTAACGATGCCGCAAGTGTGCAGGCGATAAAATCAACCATATCGAGAAACATGCAAGGCAAATGTTTGATTTAAGGTTGCGCCTCGGGCAGCATAATACAAATTTGAACAGACTGACCGGTGGTCCAACTGATCTATGCACTATATTTGATTACCTTTATTATATATCAAACTCTTCCTTGGGTCATACTTCTGCAACTAGTTTTTACATTTATTATCAACATAAGTATATCCATACAGAATAATTGTTCATGGGGTTGTCAGCAGAAGTCAAATTAACATCATCACTCAAATGTGAAAAGAAGAAATAAAACCGCTGTCCACAACTGGATTACTAAGTTATTAACTTGAATACTTAGAATTTTGTTTGATCGTCGCTATATAGCTGAAATATTGCTGAACGCGACGTTGAACCTTAATTATCGTTATAAATACATACAAAAACGTCTAGTCTGTTATTCTATATTCAGCCGTCGTCCATAAAAGAATTTCCACGCCAATAAGCGAATGACCTATTTCGTATGACAGAACGAATTCCAGATGTGTATGAAATGAAAATAACAAAAGAATTTCCGCGTCCGTTATCCAAAATACCTAGGTTAGTGAGCGAGTTAGGGTTTAACGTCACGTTCAGCACTATTTCGGCCATATAGCGACGATATAACTAACCACGATATGATTACCTGGACATGTGGGACTATCCATTTACAGCCACCATGTAAAGAAAATTGATCTTTCCGTCGTGGCAACAGACATGGTACAATACTCCTGCTGCTCACCCTCTGGGGGCTCAAATTCATGTAATAGTATGAGCACGAAATTAAAAGAAAAAAACATGGTATACATAAAAATAGGTCATTTTCCTGCAAGGGAGAAGCGGTCAAAAGTTTTCAATGATGCCGCCAAGACATCATGTTTCAAAAATATCAAATCCGTGTCGCATTCTTAATCCATATGATTTTCGTTGTGAAGTTGTTATCGAGAATATGATGTATCGCAGTCACGCTTTGATTGTGTTTGTTCATATGAACACTATGAGGATCTTGTAATACATGGGTTCTTACGGCCCCACCCATCACCTTTCCATGTTATCGACGACGTTTCAACATGCTCCAAGACTACGCTGCGAGTCAACGATACGGATTTGATATTTTTGGAACATCATGATGTCTTGCCGTCATCATTGAAAATTGTTGACCGCTTCTCTCTTGCAGGAAACAAGCCTATGTTTATGTATACTATGATTGTCTTTTTGAATTTGGTGCTAATACTGTTATATGGCATATGGAATAGGTCTTTGGATTATGGATGCGGATATTCTCTAATGGACGACGGCTGAATTATGAATGACGGACCAGACGCTTATAACTAAACATACACTGGTATATTGCATGTGAAAATAAAATGCCAACTAGTATAATTGAAATCAGATTCTTATTACATCATATTTATATCCATTTACTAACAAAAGAGTCAGTCCCAATGTGTATACCATGCCACGAAGAACACATTCATATCGACTGTAAACATTTTACGGTTGTAAGAGATTCTTTTAATCGAGCAGCTACCTTAGAAGACCTTTTTAGTTGGGTGAAAGAAGACTGTATCTTATATTATTTGAGAGACATCGATCGGTATGTTGTACAAGTTTTAAAGTTTTGATGTGTTGGATTACAAAGTTATTGACTTCAATACTTAGAATTTTGTTTGATCGTCGCTATATAGCTGAAACATTGCTGAACCTTAATTATCTCCCTCTTCGTTGCATTATAGTAAGACAAAATAGGGGAACAGCTTGTAGACAAACGGAATGTCAGCTCTGAACTAATGAAGGGAAACGGTGTAGATTATACAATTTGAATATTCCGATCCACATTTCAAAGTTGATCTAGTTTAACCTAATTAAGCCGTAACGAAACAGCTGTTGCGCTCATGTTTTCTGTTGACAGGCTCACTGATACTCCGATTACATCTATGATGCTGTCAGTAAATCAGGTTCACACCGATATCTATGGATTCGTGTGATGTGTAAACTTACATAGCCTATTTAGCTCTCAACGTATAACATTTGTGTATTTTATGTGAGAAGATGCGCTGAAACATGTCCGCTTTGGACCTCAGCAACCCCTCTTGAACGAAAAGTATTGTCAAGACCGATTACATACGGGAGACTTGGTTCTTCCGATGTTTTTGGTATAAGAGAGTGAGTGTGTGAGTAGGATTTAACGTCGCTTTCAACATTTTTTCAGTCATATCACGACGGTGCTTACATGTGCCAGAACACGAGAGTGTCCACAGTTCCTATTATCCTGGACACTGATAAGCCAAGCCAGTACAGCACCCGCTCACCCATCCAAGTATTGACCGAGCTCAACGTTGCTTAACTTCGATGATCTGACGAGAACCGGTACGCCCAATGTGATACGCCGTGTTTGTATAAATATGCAGTTGGTATATTTGCCTGTGGGGTCATATGACTTCTTGTCACTACGCTGGCATCGTTTTCCACCTCCATCTTATATTTCGTTTAATTGGCATATTATCTTGGTACATCTTTCCCATGTGTACTTGGGCGAACAGATATTTAATCTTTCTTTGTTAGAATGTCCTTCCTATGCGAGCAGACAATTATTCTCTAATATAGTATTTGATACAGATCTATTACTATAGAATTAAACAATTTTGACTTCTCCAAGCGGATGCCTGTGGACAAAACATATGCTCAGAGTATAATTGCTAAGCCGTGTTTCTCTATTCATGACAATCCGGATGTTTTGAGTAGAGCGCAGTGTCAAGGAAATTGAAACTCTTCTGCGTGCGGAGATTAAATTAGTCCTTACTTGGAGGTGTTGGTAGGGCCAGAATGCCAGTCATCGATATTAAAATGTATGGTCTGTGACAACCATGTAATGGATTTGGACCAGTGTGCTTTGATGATTGCATCTTGGGTTATTTGAGAGAAATCGGTTTGTTACATAAGTTTTAATGTGTGTATGTTTTAATGCTTTGGATTACTAAGTTAATGAAAATAAGTACGTTAATTTAACTTTATAAACGAAAATGAGAGAGAATTAAGGCTTAATGTCGCGTTCACCAACATTTCAGCTATCAAGCCAATAACTCAATAATCCAACACAGTAAAACATACACACATTAAAACTTATGCAACAAACCGATTTCTCTCAAATTACAAGCGTCTAGTCCGTCATTCATAATTCAGCCGTCGTCCATTAAAGAATATCCGGGTCCATAATCCAAAGAACTATTCCATATTCCATATAACAGTTTTAGCACCAAATTCAAAAGGACAATCATAGTATACATAAACATAGGCTAGTTTCCTACAAGAGAGAAGCGGTCAACAGCTTCAATGATGCCGACAAGACATGGATGTTCCAAAAATATAAAATCCGTATCGCTGATCGATATTCTTAATCAATAATAATCGTTGTAAAGTCGTCATCTAGAGACTGATGTATCTCAGTCACGCTTTGATTGTGCCTGTTCATATGAGCACCATCAGGATCTTGAAGTGCATGGGTTCATACGGCCCATAGACCCGGGTTAAGCGGAATTACACACAAGTTACCAAACGTAACACCATAGATCTTGCACGCCCTCGTATTTTGCTATCAGCATGCGATATGTATCGCCAAAGAGAAATTTTGAGTGGAGGCGCTTGGTGGAATAGCCCTGTTTTATAACTTTCTGCAACAATGTTTTGTGACGTTGATTAAGATCGTCACATTTAACACAGGATCTAGGAAATGCTACTAGGCGAGATATGTATACGCCATATGCGTATTATTGTCCAGAAAGCGATAGTTTACGATGTCGAAATTGTAATAATCTCTTTTGTCATCAATTCGACGAGAGAGAATGCCCGCTTCATTTTTATAGAGATATAGATGTAAATATGATGTGCCTGTTGGGCTATCTGTAGTTTCCTTCAAATCCAGTGAAGGTGGATATATATCCTTCACTGCGTCATTCAAATAGCGATTATCCACAGCGAGAAGATCGTCTATATAGCGTTTGGTGAATTAGAGGGAACGGGCTTTGAATGGATCGGTTTTTGAAAGCGCCTGCATATAGTCATATTCATTAATGAACTTAAACGGTCAATAAGGTCCTGATGAGGGATTGTAGTATGGAGTCGAGAAATCCCATGTGGATACATGTCTGTACGGTATGTGACCTTGAGCATCAAGTTCTTCCGTAAGACATTTTGAGTTTTTCAATATTCACATACGTTCAATGAAAGAGTTTTAGTAATAGTGGCGCAATACCTTTCCCAAAATGCTTTTACCACCTGAAGGGCCCTCGTCAATAGGGTTGAAAGAAGTTTGGTGGTGCAGCTTCTAGAACCAGCTATGAATCTAGCTTTGTATAGTGATTTATGCATTTTGAGAGTCTAATATACTTCTGGTATGTCGTTATGATTGGTTGGAAGACAAATACTTCTTTCCCTGAGAAAGCTTTTGTGGTTGTTAAATAAATTGTCCAGAGTAATTGGAAGTCTGAGAGTAATTGGACGTATTTGATGATGATATCTCTACTCAATTTTTTAACCAGCACCTGGCAGTAGTAATATTTACATATGAATATTATATTATTTGGAGCTCTGTCTGCTGGGACTATGACGAATTTACTCTGGAGATTTGCTAGAACTTCTTGCGAATTGAGTTTTCTCAGTAATTGTTTCGCTTGGGGAAGAGTACTTCTGTCAATATGGCGGGTGGTTTCAACGACCTTGCTCTTGGTGAGGTCCAGCCAATCAGCGAGCACTGTAGGTTCAACCTTTTCTCGCTTAGACCAGTCAATAACGTACTGTTCCAATGCAGACAGGACCATCTTCTGGTCGGCCTTCAGATTTATTCTCCTCGGCTCGCTATATTTAGGTCCGTTCATCAGGTAGCCGTCATCGTCCATAAAGATACTGTCAGTGACCCAAGACACAGCCCTCTCTCACCCGACTGAAAAGATCTTCCAAAACAGTCGGTCGATGAAAACAATCTCTTGCAATCTTAAAATCTATGCAGTCGATAAGAATATGTATCACTGTATCACTTCGTGGCATGGAATACACCTGGGAACTGGCTTTTTTTAGTAAATGTTCGTGAGTTAATCGTGTATGGCCGATTCTACATCGCCTGATCATGGTTTGATCGAAACGTTCCTGGCTGTTCAGATGAGTATAGCCTACAGTCATGACAGTTTGTTTGAACTCATGAATTTTGTTATTGTTCACAGCATCCCATGAAAATTGAAACAGCCGTCTCACCTAAGTACAGATAGAGTGTCCGAAATCGATATATGGGATTTCAACAAGATCAACCTCATCATTTGGGCTGCCTTGGCCATTCTATCAGCCTCAGTATTATCTTTGAATCCAACGTGACTAGGCAATCAACAAAACACAATACCAATATGTTGATCAAATCTACGGTCATGTAATTGTAGAATATTCAAGATAGTGGGATGAGTCGAAGTTCCACTTTTAATCACTTGAATGCACGACAGTGAATCTGAGAATATGACTTTTTTTTCCTTTTAGTGGACCCAATACCTTTCAAAGCCAACAATATAACTTTTGCTTCTGCAGCGAATATCGAACTTTTACCTGGTAGTCGACATGTTGTGTTTACTAACTGGTCAATAATGAATACAATCCTACTCGTATACATATTTTGGGAGTTACCGCACTCATAAACTGCACCTGTTTAGTTTCTTTCTATTGAATTACAACACATATAAGGGAAGTGGGAAGAGGTGCCGACATACTGACTGCGTCATATGACTTCACAGAATAGTCTTCTGGTAAACCTATTCTAAAGCACATACCAAGAAGTACTATGATGAATTTCAGTCTTTTGACACTTGATAAAATATAATTCTGTTGAATCGTATTAGAAAAGCCCTTTACCTCATGGTCATGTGAGTCTGTATAAGGCAATGTAAAGTTGTGGCTGCAGAAATCATGAACCAGTGATCACGGGTTTGTAAAAAAACTACTATTAGTTAATGCTGTAGTTGTTGTGCACACTTGCGGCGTCTAATTTATGCCTGAATTTCCGGCTGATAGAGATGTTCACCCTCGGGCCTTTCAAAATTAAATTCAAATCAACATGGTACTTAAGGTAATATCAAATTCAGTAATGCCACCATGTAGCATCAATTTCGAGAAACATTGTCAGTTCGATATACAAAATGTAACATACAGCGACACGCACACAAGGATTCTATTATCGTTGGAAATAAATCAGACCCACAAACACTGCCCGCGGTGTGACATCCTGTCAACACGTTGTAAATGTATGAGTTCAGAGTAGATCTCTTCACAAACGAGCCACTCTATTACACCGATTGCTTCACGCCAACAAAATGTAGATAAACAAAATGGTGCAATATTCCCATATCGCAAAAGCAGTGAGACGCACATAAATACAAAATGAATGTTTCTATATTTTAGGAACCGGTCATGAAAGGCTGCTTTATTTAAAATGTACTGGAGGTTAAATTGTCCGCTAAGCGGGCAGATACGATCTTTTTGATCTACATATCATATCAGAAGCGAAGACTTAGATCAACCATCCACTCTACTGAAGTATATCATTTATACTACGTAGGCTGCCTAGTAAGAATATATGCCATGGGTTCCTGTTCAACAAACGAGAGTCATTTCCCTTGTATTTTACGTGAGACCTTTTAATCGAGAATACCTTTCTTCAAGAAAACAAAGATGCTTGTAATCAAATCCATTCTAGTTTGCCATTGATGTCCTCCGCTCTCCCCATGCTGATAATATGCTATACGTAGGTGCCCAAGTTGAAAGACACCTGTCAAGTTGTTTAGAAGTTAAATAATTCATTAAAGCCGGGAGAAAGAGGATTAGCGTCCGAAAGTGCTTAAGCAGTGGTTGCTGGCGTAGCTCAAATATCCAGTAAGACCCTTTTTCATGTAGGCTATATGGTACGCTGTGCACTCTATGGTTATACCGTGTATTAGTACTTATACCTAAGAAAAGAACGATACTTTCAACAATAGAAACAGGAATTCTTTATGGACGATGACTGGCTACTCAATTTTGGATCTGATGCTGGTATTTAACGCTCTTGAATATACTACAGCCTCTTTTCATCCATTTTAACGGAGAATATCACGTTAATGTCCATCAGCCTATGGAGCTATAACGTGGGGATTTTTGGAATTATTCAGAACAGGCTGAATTTTCTAACAACAATATCCCGACATCTCAGGTGGGGATAAAAGTAAACAAAATATTAATATTTGCCACAAATGAACAATTTATTCCTATTGATAGTCACTCCAGAACGAAAAGGTGGGACTGTATTGCATTTACCAGTTTTACCTCATGTTGAGGCGTTTACTCCATCAGTCGTCCACGATGTCCATCCATTAACATTAGATGAGCTGTTTGAGGTGATCTGTCATCATAGCTCCCGTGTTAGCGTGTCTAATTTCGATTAAGCTGGAGCTAGGGACCGTGTGGATACTTCATGAAAAGCTGCAATAAAAAGCGCCATCGAGATACTAAGGCTACGTCAGAGAATCCACCGTATTCTCGGGTCTGAAAGTTAGGTGTCCACGAATGCCTTCACGTAGAGTCATATGGCTGCTTTTTAGTCACCAGACGTCGTCAATTTCCCCACCTCTTGCATATCGCTCCAATGTCATAATCAATGGTCTTGTGAGGAAGGAGGTCTATTAGGCTAGAGATTATGCTTTTGTTGCCCTCAAAGACTCATAGCAATTCCCTTTTCCATCCCAATTTCCCACGCCTACCCCCTCTTGGGTAGGGTTTAAAAGGCTCAAACGGCCATTAAAAAAACGCATGGTGACCCCCCATTTTTATTTCCTGGCCCGTAATAACTATAATAATTACGTATCATATTGTACTAAAGTACACTTGACTTTGAAAAATCAGTCTGATCTAAATAAAAGGGGGAGGGAGAGAATTAAGTTTTAACGTCGTGTTCAGAAATATTTCAGCTATATAGCGACGATCAAACAAAATTCTTAGATTTCAAGTTAATAATCCAACACATTAAAACATACACACATTAAAACTTATGCAACAAACCGATTTCTCTCAAATAAACTAAGACACAGTGCTCCCTTACCCGACCAAAAATATCTTCTAAAGTAGTTGCTCGATAAAAAGAATGTCTTATTACAATCTTAAAATCTATACAGTCGATAAGAATATGTTTCACTGTGAGATCTTCGCGGCATGGAATACACCTTCTAAATAAAAGACGAAAATGGACTGTCATACTAATCCAGTGTTACATGGTGCAAACACAAATTACTCAATATTCCTACAATCAGTATGGGGACCCCTGTTTTGAATAACTCTCGAACATTACTAAAAGAGCCAGTCCCAAGGTGTATTCCATGCCACGAAAATCTCACAGTGAAACATATTCTTAAGATTGTAAGAGATTCTTTTTTATCCAGCAGCTACTTTGAAAGATCTGTCTAGTCGGGTAAAAGAAAACTTATTTGAAAGAAATCGGTTTGTTGCATAAGTTTTCATGTATGTACATGTCTTTTGGTATGTTATGTTGATTGCTTCCGGATTGCTGGGTTGTTGATTTGTTTTTGTTAGAACACTTAGAATTTTGTTTGATCGTCGCTATATAGCTGAAATATTGCTGAACGCGACATTAAACCTTAATTCTCTCTCTCCCTCTCTCTTATTTAAGGATTTATCTTATCTTAACCTAACAAGTAAATACTGAAAGTTCAAGCACATTCGGACTTTTAAAAATGATTGCGAACTACTACTTCCTTTAAACAGGTTAGCGAGAAACATCTCTGTAAAATGGAGGTAAAAGTTTTAGTCCAATAAATTCAACAAAATATCGAAGGAAGAGACATCTGGCATAGGCGTCCATGGATCTATATATCCAATTGTCGTCTACCTAATTTGCATAAGAATAGACGACATGATTTGCTCTTTAATAACAATTAGGCTATGCGCGCTTTCATTAGAAAACCACTGATACATGTAACAACATATAAGGTATTGGGGCGTTATGATGAACAAGTCAAATGTTATTAAACACAAGCGACCTTTTCACCTTCCTTTTAGAGAGGTAATTCTATCTAACGGCTTAAGGACAACACGTTTTTTGTGATGTTCTGTGAGGATGGCTGAAATCGTCACATTTTAGAGAAACATGAATCGAAGATGCCGTGTTAAACCAATTTCTGAAATAATGTTTCGTGACGACGCAGGATTCGTTCAAAATACCATGTGGAAAAAAATGTGACATGTCCATCGCATGACAGTTTAGTCACCATTGGACAAAACATAAATATTGCTATCTATAAGAACAAAGAGTTAATTTCCCTACTCTAGGTGGAAAGAAATTCGAACACTAAACTCGAGCATGTTTTCGGAAGTCAATACTTGATCCTCTTCATACAAGATATATATATATATATATGTATATATATATATATATTCTTCCTTGGATTGAATGGAGTGTCTACTGATTCAGCAATCTTAAGCCTTGATGAAGTCACTTGTCTTGTCATAGCTAAACATTCTAAGCACGTTGTAGAAGCCATGCCACAAATCTTCTTTAGCACTACCACCAGCTTACGTGAATCGGTATTAAGTCTGACAATAATGGCAATGGAATCCCCTTCAGCGAATGATAGTGTACACAATAGGCTCTATATTTGCACTTGGAAAATGTATTATATATGGTCATCGAGACGCAATTCGCTAATTTGTGCTTCCACAGTAATATTAGAAATTGCTCCCGTCTGAGTAATGGTTTATTCAGGACCAATCTAATTAAAATTCAATCAGTTCCGCTCCTCCACTTGGATATATCGCTGTAGGTCTAACCGGATTGCATTGCTGCGAGTGTCGACCAATCCCGATATCTCTTAATAGTTTCTTGAAGGGAACATCAAGGTAGGGAATTTGTGGTTGGCTCAGCCGAATCAGACTCCAAGCATTTGGGATATGCTTTGATGTTGCCGCGGTCTACTCAGCATGGCGCCGTAATGAGGGATATATATATGACAGTATTTTCGTTATTTTGGGATAACACTATCTTAGAATAGCACAAATTCTAGTGCTGAAAATTTGGTCGAGTCCCGTGCGGGATTCGAACCAGCGACCCCAGAGTCAGGCACCTAATCGCCAGCACTGTATGTCGGCGATCTAAACCACTCGGCCAACGGGCCTCCCACACAAATAGGAGGTAGCAGACCGGTAGTCTTGAAAGCGAACATACAGTACCCCTCTGGTGATCGTAATGACACAGCTCCCAAAGCTGAATAGATATATTTTTTATCATTTAGAAAGTGATCGTATACAGTATTTTCGGTATTTTGGGATAACACTATCTTAGAATAGCACAAATTCTAGTGCTGAAAATTTGGTCGAGTCCCGTGCGGGATTCGAACCAGCGACCCCTGGGATATATGGGGTATACGATCACTTTCTAAATGATAAAAATATATCTATTCAGCTTTGGGAGCTGTGTCATTACGATCACCAGAGGGGTACTGTATGTTCGCTTTCAAGACTACCGGTCTGCTACCTCCTATTTTTGTGGGAGGCCCGTTGGCCGAGTGGTTTAGATCGCCGACATACAGTGCTGGCGATTAGGTGCCTGACTCTGGGGTCGCTGGTTCGAATCCCGCACGGGACTCGACCAAATTTTCAGCAATAGAATTTGTGCTATTCTAAGATAGTTCCTTCTCATTCACCAAACGCTATATAGACGATCTTCTCGCTGTGGATAATCGCTATATAAATGACGCAGTGAAGGATATATATCCACCTTCACTGGATTTGAAGGAGACTACAGATAGCCCTACAGGCACATCTTATTTAGATCTCTATCTCTATAAAAATGATGCGGGCATTCTCTCTCGTCGACTTTATGATAAAAGAGATGATTACAATTTCGACATCGTAAACTATCCCTTTCTGGATAGTAATATTCCAGTGGGACCTGCATATGGCGTATACATATCTCGCTTAATAGCATTTGCTAGATCCTGTGTTAGATGTGATGATTTTAATCAACGTCACAAAACATTGTTGCAGAAACTTATAAAACAGGGCTATTCCACCAAGCGCCTCCACTCAAAGTTTCTCAAATTTGGCGATACATATCGCATGCTGATAGCAAAATACGAACGTAGCGTGCAAGATCTATGGCGCTACGTTTCGTAACTTGTGTCTAATTCCGCTTAACCCGGGGCTAGGGGCCGTATGAACCCATGTACTTCAAGATCCTCATGGTACTCATATGAACAGTCACAATCAAAGCGTGACTGAGATACATCATTCTTTAGATGACGACTTTACAACGAATATTATGGATTAAGAATACTGATCAGCGATACGGATTTGATATTTTTGGAACATCATGATGTCTTGCCGGCATCATTGAAAACTGTTGACCGCTTCTCTCTTGCAGGAAACAAGCCTATGTTTTTGTATACTATGATTGTCTTTTTGAATTTGGTGCTAATACTGTTATATGGAATATGGAATAGGTCTTTGGATTATGAACGCGGATATTCTCTAATGGACGACGGCTGGATTATGAATGACGGACTAGACGCTTGTAATTATCCCAAAATAACGAAAATACTGTTATACGATCACTTTCTAAATGATACAAAATATATCTATTCAGCTTTGGAAGCTGTGTCATTACGATCACCAGAGGGGCATTGTATGTTCGCTTTCAAGACCACCAGTCTGCTACCTCCTATTTTTGTGGGAGACCCGTTGGCCGAGTGGTTTAGATCGCCGACATACAGTGCTGGCGATTAGGTGCCTGACTCTGGGGTCGCTGGTTCGAATCCCGCACGGGACTCGACCAAATTTTCAGCACTAGAATTTGTGCTATTCTAAGATAGTGTTATCCCAAAATAACTAAAATACTGTTATACGATCACTTTCTAAATGATAAAAAATATAGATATATATATGGAGTTGGTCTTTCATATCAACCTTGGCGCAAATGGAGACGGTGATCAGAACCCCCTCCCCAGATACAAATGGGAAAGTCAAAATGCGGCCATGATGATATTAAATATTCATGATATGACCATACAGACCCAAATAAAATTTAAGTTAGATCAATAATAGCGACATATACGATTAGGGTGTGTTCATGTGGAAACTATGAAGTAACCACACCACCCCTAACAGCGACCCCTGTTAAATCTCGAGGAGGTGTTTTCACTTTGTTAATTTGGATATGATTTGAGAGGGGAGAGTTTTAGTCTTCTTGGTGTAACCTTAATTTGTTCGGCTTTTGCCATGTGCCAGTTTGCGGGAATTGGATACAAGAATGATTTCTTCAGGAGAAAGCATGCATTTTTCGGTGTGCGTTGCTGGTTTGAGCTTTTGTTGCCAATCAACTTGGACATCTTCTCAGATTACTAGTATCCTATTGTAACAGAGCTGTTTTCAAACCGCGTCGTACTAATCCGTTTTTGTTCGATTTAACTAGCTCTGGTCATTGACGCAAAAACGTCATTGATGTTTTGGAATGTGTGGCGGTGTGTGAGTCCTGCTTCCCAATATTGTGTATGTCTTTGTTACTAGCATAACAATTCTTGTGATAAGAGTTGTCCCCCTTAACGTTCTACCAGAGAGAGAGAGAGAGAATTTAGGTTTAATGTCGGGTTCAGCAATATTTCAGCTTTAGCAAACAAAATTCTAAGTATTCCAATAAAAACAAGTCAACAACCCAGCAATCCAGAAGTAATTAACGCAACACACCAAAACATGTACACACATTAAAACTTATACAACAGACCGATTTCTCTCATTTAACTAAAAAAAGAAGTCTTCTTTTATCCGACTAAAAAGATCTTCTAAATGTGGCTGCTTGAAAAAAAGAATCTCTTCCAATCTTAAAATCTATTGGAAGAGCTTCAGTATGACCACAAATATGCCGTATTCACACTCCACACCAAATCATACTTGCCCTTTCTACACAACTTCCGAGTGCGCATGCACACCATGACGTCACGGGTATGACTATTTGAACACTGTACACAGTTATACGTCCAATATATAGACAAGAGCATACGTGATTTGTAAATACGCCCCCATGGGGCTCCCACAGCTTGGGCGTGGTGCTCACAGCCGTGTGCGCATTCTCAAATAATCATTCCGTCACAGATGTCATACTCAGGTGACCTGTATACTCACAGATCCACTGCGCAGCCGAAATTGCCCTTTCTCGATTATTTCTCGACTGTGAATGCACATATCACGGTCACACCACCACCCCTTCAGGCGTACCCTGCAATGTAGGGCGGTTATCTTCCACAAACTCTTCTTGTATTTCTTCTTAGCAGTGCTACAAAGCTGGCACCAAAACAAAAATTTCATTCCCATATGAATGACGTCATCAATCTTTCTTCGTTAAAGTTGAAAAATACTAAATTTGCCCATTCTGATTTTTGGTCTAACTTGTGAGTGAATTCACATCTAAAATAGAATCTAAAATGTGACCGATTCGCTTTTACAAGTAGTTCTGTGCGAAGTTCCCTTCTGGGACCCCTGTGACCTCGCGATTTTCCCTAGTTTTTAACGCAAAACAGTGCGGAGCATCTACAGCGTAAGTCCGATCGATAGCATCAAAACATCCTACCTTTCACTCCACAAGGAAATGATGACTCATGTTTGTAAAGTCCACCATTCAAGATAGTTTGGGACATTTTCCGAATTCCATTTTGAATTCCGGACTTTCCTGTAATCCTAATTTTCATCCAACGCACCAGCCACGTGATCGGAAGTGATATCGAAGCGGATGTACAGGGTGACCCAGAAGTTACGTGACATTAATACTTCGACCTCGAGCCCCACCAAACAGCCACAATAATAGAGCATTTGCTGTTGATATACTACTGCATCGCTAGTTCCAAATTGTCACCGTTACAGGGTAAGAATTTAAAATGAGATATAACATAACATAATGGAACATTTTTAAAGAAACTTTATTTAGAGTCGGTTATTAGTGACACTCGGAGACCATTAGCGAGTATTTTACCGACTAGGAATAACGTATCTACAATATAAACTAATAAGTGGTATATTAAAGGTTGGTTAACACGGTAAACAAATTACGTTATTCGAAATGTCAGCACTGACCATAATAATTAAAGTTTTCAACTTTCATAACATCCCTTGGAAGGCTGTTCCATACCTATGTAGACTGAAATATAACAGGTTCAGTCCTATAAGTCGTTGTTTAAACACGGGGAAAATATAGCGTATTCTCCCATTTAAAAAAGTAAATATATTATTTTTGCCTGACAAGACCATGGGTGTTGTACACTTAAACTTGGTATGGTTGTCAACCTGCTTAGATGTAGGAACGGTAAATTTGCTCTTTCCAGTTTAAAGTTTCATAATTACATTCCCAACCAAAATAAACAAATTGAGAAGTTCTAAGTTGAACTTTTTCCATCTTAGCTGTACTGGTCCTGCTGTAAAAATGTTATACTAGGGTACAATAGTTCAACGAATAAAACATAGATATATAAATAACTCGGTAACAGTGGACAGTAAATGACTAGGCCCCGATAAATACATTCAATTGTTTGCCTGCTTCTTGCAAACATCAGACACGGGATTATCAAACCCAAGAAAATGATCTGACCCAACTCCTTGTTTCCATTGGAACCACTGATGATTTTCCAATAATAGAGAAGAAAAGCAACTCCGAGTAGGGATGACAATTTCATTCTGTATATTTCGCTATTAGTTATAGCATCTTCAGCAGTGAACAAAGTTACAAACAGCTCTATACGTACAGTATATATATACAAGGTATAATGTGATCTTAGCCAATACACATATATGAATGGGTAAGCCAGTAATGTCAGTCAGATTGGACAGATATTAAAATGTCATTTTCAGAAAATTGTTGTAGACATTAAATGTTAAGAGATAGCAATATACAAATGTTGTGATTACAGGTGATACAATACACAATCTAATTGATGACAACAATACACAATGAATAAAGTATGGCGATATAGCGCGTATATATCTACATTGAATATTTCTACATGTCATGTTCAGATAAGGACTGTCATCTTAAGATAATATAGGTATAATTCTCTTGGCAATCCACATTAGAATTGATGGGAATCTACAAATGTTGTAACTTGCACGGCAATATACAATTATGAAACGATACACAGTCTAATTTATGAAACTCTTTGTAATATGACACTTTTTTGACATCGCACTATACAAGAAACCAATGAACTAGAAATCTGATCCTTACGTTGGACTGGCCACAATACACTGTTCGCCTCCCTACTTACAACACATGGTGCGACGTAATTGCGCAATAGAATTTGTAGGATCTACAAATTCAAAAAAAAATTAAAATGTGGTGTTGCATCACGGGAGAGGAGCTGATGCTGAAATTTGAATACTCAGCCTACGAAACGTACATAATTAGTCACATCCATCATCCAACACGTGACGCCTTTGCATTTCGTCTTGCGCGTGCAAGAGTCTAGCCGTGTCTGCGTGTGGGGGGATTTTGTGCAGTCCAGCTAGTCTGATCTAATAATACACGCTTCTAGTTCATTTGCTTTAACAGTAAAATTATCACACACTGACCGTTCTCTGGTTCACCTACCAACATATATTGCTTGAAATTTCTCCGGATGTCAAACCGTTCAATTATATTTTCTCTTTCGCTCTTAATATCTCTCATCATAATATCCTTTTTTGTGAACGAGAGATAGTATTATTAGCTGCATAGCTGTACAAGTTAGTTTTAAGTAAATATCGCTTAAAAAGATTTTGAATAACAGGGGCTCCAAAATAGACCCCTTTAATGATGTTTAGCCACTCACTGCAGAAGTGAAGGGCACCCCTCGCTTTTCTAGATGCATCTTTATCATTCGCTATCTATTTATGTGACATTATAAAACTGTAAGATAGGCTGCCTCATCTATATAGTACAATCTGAGGTTGCTCTTTCATTTACTTTTCGAGCTCTTTTATCTCTTTATTTATATATAATCTCACACTTATTATACACGTGTGACTATATTCAACAATATTATATATGTACAGATGGGTTCCTCCCATATTTCTTAACTTCGATTCATTGTACCGACTGTTTCTGATGTCTCAATGCTCTGAATTAGATAAAGAGATTAAGGATAGCTGGCCCCTTAGAGGCAGTTTTTGCACCCCCGTGACAATTTGTCGTCTGTATTAATAAATATACAAGATAACCATAATAAACTATATATTTTATAAAATCGTACATCGTAGGAATTCCAACTATATGATGTGTATAACCGACGGTGCGACTGTGTAGAAAATATTCCAATTTAAAAAAATTAAAATGAAAACAATAGCGTCCATTTCTCAACTGAAATTTCATGAAAACTGTTGGTCTTGTTTCAGCTTTGATGGTATACCTTGATAGGAGACAATTCGAACTAGTAAACGATATCTCATTTTTTTAAATTTTTGCCTGGTTTTGTTTTTACAGCTATTTTACTAAAATAAATTGAAAAAACTGTAATATTTTACGGTCGTTCGTCTCAAATGTTGAATATTTAAAAAACTAATCCGAACTTACAAAAAGTAACAAGATCACCTTATAAGTAACAACCATGCCAAATTTCAAAAGCGTAGCATGGATACTTTTCGAGAAATAAACGTTTAAATCTCAGATTTTGTACACAAATGAAAGGCTAGAAATCGGGCAAAAAGTGTCCAGCTATACATCTGATGAATTAATCCAAATTTTTTGCTTGAATTCTATTGTCAAATACATGTTTAATCTGTCTAATGGGACCTACTCGAATTCCTGTTTATTCTGGATAACTATTACACTAAGATTTTTTTCATCAAGGCGGTTTAAAGTCCAATTTAAACTTAAAAAACTTGCTAAAACTTGATCAGCTGAGAATTGTTCACAACCGTGTAGATCACTTCACGGCGGGTGTCTGAGTGAAATGTCACTGCTATAATTAGAAACAAAAATACGGATGTTTGCATGGTTTTGATCAGAAGGGGGTAGATTAATGTAAATAAGTAGAACTAATAGATAATTAGCTTACCATAATACTGCAGAAATGAGTTTTGGAAAGGGAAATTTAACAGACAAAAATAATAGTAACCAAGCCCAAGCTAAGGCAATCTGTTTAATTGTTCCAGTGCCTCGGAAACTAAATTTTTAATCCTAATATTGAAGCACTTCTATTTATAATTTTGATTTCATTTTTTCACCAAATGTTAGAGGAAATAGTGAATATTTGAATGAAGAAAGAAAAAAATGACCAATTTTGACCTCCTTAAACATTCATTCATGCATGCATCTCCACATGAAGGGGCAGAGTCTGATACACTGTATCCTCTTTGGTCATCAACAACAGATGCATTGTTATCTTAGGCTTTAAGACAATCCTCAACTAACTTGAGGAGAGGAGGGTAGATTGGCATCCATATCCAACCCAAAGGGCAGAAAAAAATTATGAAAAATGGTTTGATAATGTGCGTCAGGGAGGCCATCCAATCACGTAGACTCTCTGACAAAATCATGCCAGTTATTCGTAGACACCATAAACCTTGTTCGTAGAGATCAGCTTGCTGGAGATACGATGCAGCTCCTTACTCGTGACATTTCTGCGATCAAGCAGATATTCTGACCCAACTTCTGTGGAATAAGTTTTTTAGTTCCTTTCGAAATAAGCTGTCCATACAAACATACACGATGGGATTGGATGCAAAGGTTATCAGATAAAAGTAGAAGGGAATTAAACTGAAGGGCAGAACTTGATGTGCCATAAGGTAGGCTTGTAGCAATAAGGCAAAACAGATCAGGGTGGCCGTGAACATCACCAATGTGAGATGGATCTGTTCCCGGTAGTTATATGTACGCCCCACTTGAGTTGCCTTCTGATCGTTATCCCAAGCTCCCTCTGGTGGCTCGTGAGTCATCTCCCCTGCTGGATAGCTGACCATTGGCGACTCTGGACCTGCGCGTTGGGATTTCCATTTTCCGTATTGGACGAAAACGAAAGTAGCTGTGTAGAGTAGCCCAGTACAAATAAGTGACACAAAAAAGATGAAGGAGTAAAATATGTAATATTTAAGTACATCAGCGTAGGCCATGATTACTTCATTCATATGACACATTCCCATATTCATCACCTCCCCTTGGTCAATCGCTGCAGAGAAATAAGTATGGTTGATGAAAGCTGAAGAATTCCTGAAACGCAGGAAAGTAGATTTCTTCATGTAGACGCCAAAGCTCAGCGTCGGTATAACTGCAACTGCGACGGCGATCAAGAACGTGGCGAGTATCAGGATTCTTGCCCGTTTTATTTTTGTCACGTGCAGGAATGTATGGCAAACACATGCGCAGCGGTCTACAGCAATGCCCGTCATGAGAAGCTGGGTAAAGGGTAAATGTACATGAAGGAGAAATTGCAGCAATTTGCAGAAGAAGTCGTATATAATGCGGTAGTTGCAGGCTTCCACTACTATGAGATAGGGGAGTGCGACTGCGCTCATGAACAGGTCTTTACCCGCCAAGGTTAGAATCCCTAGAGTCGATGTCAGTCTTTCACGACGTCTGCCGAATATGTAGAGAACGAGGCTGTTCCCAATGGCCCCGGTGATAGCGTAAACCATCTGTAATCCGATGTTGATGTGCATGATGGTCTCATTGGGTAGTCCCTTGGGACCCTCTCCGCCGTCTTCTATGAACGTACTGTTTTCCACGAGCTCACCCATATTGTGTCTGTAAGAACAAAACTATTGAATTTCAATTTTGAGATCAGTAATTAGTAATTTGCATCAGTAATTAGCACTTTGACAAATAGCTGGTTATTTCGAAATGGAAGACAACGCGAGTTTACAGAGAGGAAGGTCGAGGATTTCGTGTAAGTTTCTGTGACAAAATTCTCCGAGACTTGCCCTCTGTACGAATCATTGTGATTGTAGTTTTGTGACTTGTCAACATGGAGGAGGATGAATCGCTTGGTCGGCTTCGGATCTCACAGGTAATTGTTATGAATACGAACTTGCATTCAAGAAAGACTCCCTCGTTTGGGCCGTTTTTATGACTATCTGGCGGTCGCATATTTCATCACTTTAAAACGGATGGCTTGATAAGACTATTATATCGTCGCTTTCAAATATTTGTATCTAATACCGCTCAAGGCGGTGCGAGGGTCCACGTGGTCATGCCGTTCAATGTCTACATGACCAGCTACAATAAAAGCGTGGCTAGGATACAAATAATCACATAAATCACTGTTGATTCTTGTGATGTTTTAGGATATGCAGTCAGTGTATTTGTCTGTGAGGTCATATGACTTTTTGTCAGGCCTACATCGTTTTCCATCACCCTTGTAATGTGCTTAACTGTAATTCATATTACAAGCGTCTGGTCCGTCATTCATAATTCAGCCGTCGTCCATTAGAGAATATCCGCGTCCATAATCCAAAGACCTATTCCATATTCCATATAACAGTATTAGCACCAAATTCAAAAAGACAATCATAGTATACATAAACATAGGCTTGTTTCCTGCAAGAGAGAAGCGGTCAACAGTTTTCAATGATGCCGGGAAGACATCATGATGTTCCAAAAATATCAAATCCGTATCGCTGATCAGTATTCTTAATCCATAATATTCGTTGCAAAGTCGTCATCTAAAGAATGATGTATCTCAGTCACGCTTTGATTGTGCCTGTTCATATTGATACCATGAGGATCTTGAAGTACATGGGTTCATAACCCCTAGCCCCGGGTTAAGCGGAATTAGACACAAGTTACGAAACATAACGCCATAGATCTTGCACGCTAAGCTCGTATTTTGCTATCAGCATGCGATATGTATCGCCAAATTTGAGAAACTTTGAGTGGAGGCGCTTGGTGGTGTAGCCCTGTTTTATAAGTTTCTGCAACAATGTTTTGCGACGTTTATTAAAATCGGCACAGGATCTAGCAAATGCTACTAGGCGTGATATGTATACGGCATATGCAGGTCCCACTTGAATATTACTGTCCAGAAAGGGATAGTTTACGATGTCGAAATTGTAATCATCTATTTTGTCATACGAGAGAGAAGGCCCGCTTCATTTTTATAGAGATTTAGGTCTAAATACGATGTGCCTGTAGGGTTATCTGTAGTTTCCTTCAAATCCAGTGAAGGTGGATATATATCCTTCACGGCGTCATTTATATAGCGATTATCCACAGCGAGAAGGTCGTCTATATAGCGTTTAGTGAATAAGCTAATCTCATGACATTATGTGGACAAATTATTTCCGTTTCCTATCACCGTCCTCATATATTTTCCGGAGCTTCTTCTCATATTTGCTTTTCATTCTCGACATAACCACAACTAACGTTGGTGCGAGAGAAACACGACGTGGTCGATTTGGTTTTTTGCCTTATTGAACTAGTTTGGTCTAGTGTTTCAGTGATCTAAAAAGAGCTTACACAGACGTGAGAAGCATACAGAGACGTGAGATGGATGAATATTAATGCATTATTTCTAATAAACGACAGAATTATCAATCGTGAAAACTGAAGAAAGTTGATTTACCATTTGCTTCAAGGTACTTTACTGTTATGATGAACGGTAACGGTAACATTTGTTCTGAGGGTATATTTCAGATAAACCGAAAAGATTTTTTTTTTGTGATGTACTCCCAGAACAATTGTTTTCGAGTTTTTTAAATGGAATTGAAAATCAACTCACGGTTTTGGTTTTAACAGTCTTTCATCAATCTACTGCACTTCTTGTTTCTCTGGCTTAATAACTGATCGTTAAATTGATTAGACGGTCAGAATCCGAGCCAACCACGGACGATGAATACGGGAATTTCAACCAAAAATACCAGATATTCTATAGGCGTAACTCTTTTGGATAAGAATCTTTCATTACAAGGCCGAACCCTTGGTATATACTAGAATTCTTGACGCCCCCGTAACCTGATAACGCTTGGTTTATCATATTACTTGCCTCAGTGTATTAGGTTTTGGGGGTCAGACGTATAGAAAGCGCAAATCTCTTACGATCGTGGGGACGTGGCGATGGGGAGGTGAAGTGTAGAGACGAAAATGAAGTGTCATCTTTGACCCTTTGGTGGATCTTTGACCTTGGCCATTCGATTTGAGATCATTCCCGTTTACGTAACTTCCAGATGCTAGCTGGCTATACGATAACTACGCCACAGGTGAGCCTGAATGAGGAAGACGAGGGATCCACCTTCTGTGATCGTATCTAGGAAGTCACACAGGTACAGCTGGCGAGCAAAGGCGAAACCAGATGTTCCCAAACATGTTACATACTAGACTGCTAGAAGAAGCCAACCTGTTGACCAGAGCAAACGGAGATAACAACAATAAGAACCAACATGGCCGACGATAGACGCATCACAATGGGGGTTTCTCGTGCGTCTGCTGCATGCACACGTTACAGTATGATTACCACACATATAAGGGAAGTGGGAAGAGGTGCCGACATACTGACAGAATCACATGGCTTCACAATATAGTCTTCTGGTTAACCTATTCTAAAGCACATACCAAGAATCTAACGATTCGTGATATGTGTTGTATCTCAGGTACGCTTTTATTGTACCTGTTCATGTGGCAACTTGGATGACATGACCACACGGCCCCTAGCACCAGCACAAGCGGTATTAGATACAAATCTATAGAGCTATGATGGAAATGCTCTGACAACTCGTATATTAGTAATTGGTGAGCTGTGTCGCTGTGACAACTCATATACTGGGGATTGGTGAGCTGTATCGTCGTCAGATGAAAATGACGGCATTTAACACAAAAGACTAGTCTGCAACGCCCGATGTCGACCAAGCATCAACTTCCCACAAATGCCAACATATATCAAAGACCAAAAGGTCTGTACAGGGAGCGGGCCTCGGGGACGAAACGTCCAGCAGCAGAATCTCGCCATATACAGGTAAAAATTACAAGACATATAAGGGAAGCGGTGTTATGTATACAAAGCAAAAGTGGCTCCTACATACTTAAAAAAGTCTAGAGAGACAGAATTAAGGTTTAACGTCGCGTTCAGCAATATTTCGGCTATACACCGGCGATGAAACATAATTCTAAGTATTCAAGTTAATAACTTAGTAAACCAACACATTGAAACTCATGCAACAGACCGATTTCTCTCAAATAGCCTAAGATACAATCTGCATTCACCCGATTAAAAAATATCTTCTTAAGTAGCCGCTCGACAAAAAAAATCTCTTACAACCTTAAAATCTATACAGTTGATAAGAATATGTT
>JAVTVY010018360.1:0-74934 GCA_036873755.1 Hanleya hanleyi
ACGTTGCTGTGTTGTTTAAAGTGCTCTGATTTGCTCATTCTTCTGTTCCGTTCGCAATGACCAATAACTGTTTAGATGTTAATTTACATAGAAATTGCATTAGCTTTATTGGACGATCAGCTGATTATCAAATTTAGAAATCAAAATTGCGTTCATATTATTTCTTTTTTTGTGTTAACATATTTCTCTTCAAATGTGTCAGCGCTCTCCAACCCTCTGCTGAAATGTTAATTTCTTCGAGATCACTGCGTATAGTTCGAATTTTGGACAGGAAAAATACTTATTTTACATTCAAAAGTTATCAACTTTTTTTTTTTAAATGAGAAGAATCACAAAAACAATCTCAAAATGCATTTGATTATATAGTGATGATATGTCGGTTTATATGCCGGAAATCGGCCAGAATGCGTCTACAGCCATCTAGGAGCGCGGAGCTTGCGGGGCCTAGGCGGCCCCTGGGCCCTAGGCGGCCCCTGGGCCCTCGCCCAAAGTGCTATGATAGTCGAGTCCCCCCCCTCCAGTTTTTGGGAGCTTCCGCCGCCGCTGGAATAGGGATGCACACCTTTTATGTGAGGACAATATAACGGTAAACACGGATCGCGCGTAAACCATATGGGGCATGTGTATGCGTTTGGTCTGAAGCTGTTATAGTAACTGGAAATAGCAGGGATCGAGACAGACGGACTTGACCGATTCACATGTTATAGCCAGACGGCAATAATAATGTATACAATCCGAGTAAGCCACACCTGTACAATAATGGTTGTAGCTCTGAATTCGTTGTTTTAAATCGACTTAAAAAAACCACTTCTTTCTACACCCATCGTTTTGATTTTCGTGGAATTGTCTTTTTGAATTTGTTGCTATTACTGTTATATGGATAGGTCTTTGGATTATGGGCGCGGATATTCTCTAATGGACGACGGCTGAATTATGAATGACGGACTAGACGCTTGTAATTGGAAAAATCATTCAACGCATTGGTTCGTTCGGCAGTGAACAAAGTCATCGTTCCATCGTTGCCTGGAAAACGACGGCGCAATAATACAGTCACGTGATGATCGCATTATCCAATCTGATAACGCAATCTCCGTGGGCTCCGATAAAGGATCCGATAATTCAATGCCGAATTCTCTAACGCTTGGAAGGGCAGTAAATTACTTTTACGTGTAACTAGATGTTGAAGTTAAGCTACATAATTAGAAGAAAAAAGAAAGTAATGCACATGTTTTTCCCCGGCTTGAGCCGATATCCTCGCGTCAAACCTTGGTTATTCGGTTCGTCCTAATTGCTATCTCCTTGCCAATCCTTGATCGCATTATTTATTGTTATCTGAATTTGTATTATATATAAAGTCTATTATATTGATCGCTATATGTACGTGTACACTGTAAAAACGCTGAGTAAACGTTCAACCATAAAGTGGATGTAACTCGGTTGCAACCATAAACTGGTTCAACGTAGCACCAAGCAAAGTTCAACGTTGAACTAAAATGAGGTTAAACGTTAACCATAAAAAGGTGTAACGTTGAACTAAAAGGTAAACGTTGAACCAGAAACTGGTTCAACGTTTAACCATGGAAAACCCTGAACCAGAATGTAGTGTTACCTAGAACCAATTACTGGTTCAACGTATAACCAGATTCAGGTTCAATGTTTTCTCAGAAATAGGTTCAACGTACAACCATATAAAGGTTCAACGTACAACCAGATCCAGGTTCAACGTTCATCCAGATGCAGATTCAATGGAATCTGCACTGGATTGTTGTGGTGCAAATTGTACATGTATTTGCAGATTTAGTTAAATTCTTGCAAATACACCGGAACCATATGAGCAACCGAGTTACATCCCAGTGACATTAATTCTTGCAGTCGTCAGTGAAAGGATATCAACCCGTAAGAAAGTGAAGGATATTTTAAAACATACATCAACAAAGACACACTAATTAAAATAAATTCATATATTTCAATCATATTTCATCATATATGAAAAGCTAAAATGTAAACATTGAATTCTACCAATTCATGAATTACAGAAACTACAAGTAGGGAGTTCAGCTAAAATTTCATTTTATATTATCATCCAGACAATCAAGTTTTTATCAAATTTAGTTTCGAGAGAAATATATCTCAGTTTACGAAATCGAAATCGATCAAGTATTAGCGAAGCTCGTGTTATTTGAAGATCCCTATAAAGGGCCTTCTTTCGGAACTCTGGCCATATACTCCAACATTGGACCCATGGCACCGAAAAAGGGGACAAAATCGCAAAATAAAGACAAAAACGTAACAATATTGACCATTTTTAATATAATTTCGCTAAAATGACACAGTTTAAATCAATTTTTTATGACGATTCCGAAAAATATATTCATTTTTCTCTCGGAACGGAGATAATCTGCTCATTTGCATAAATTTGCATATAACAGATATTCTGAATTCAGATCGAATAGACATTCAGGGGAATTAAAATGGCAAATAATCACCACTGTATGTCTTGAGCTACTCAAACTTGAAATATTCAAGATATTTGGCAAAGTATCAGAAGAACAAATGACAGTTGCCATAATAAAAACAAGATGGCTGCCACCTAGATTCAAAATGGCCGCCATCTTTATTCAAAATGGCCGCCGCCAGACATTCTTGATTGACCTTCTTTGTCGAACAATTTCTCTGTTCGCATAATATATGGCTTGCTATATATCAAATCGAAGCATTTTTTGTGCACATTGTTATTGAAATGCAATTAAGGTACATGGTAAGTATATATGAAATATTAACAGGATCGATCACTTCATCTTATGCACGATAAAGCATTCAAGTGAACTTGATAAGCCTTAAAATATGTTCATAATTTACATTTTTCAGTCCATAATTAAGATATTCACTTGTACAATGTAGAAAATTGCAACAAGAAATAAAGAACTCTTCATATATCACTATTTGATTTCTGTCTTATTCGTCATGAAATCTATGCCTTTTGGCCACTACAGCATATATGCATCATATCTAGGTGGACTTAAGTCCAGCAGTTCATCATCGACAAGATTAGACTATCGAGATTTATATTAGACAAATTACTGTCTCCATACTCCGAAAACCTTCGTTTTATCATTGGCAATGATAAGGAATTTCAAAATACCGGTACTGTCCCTAAAGGACACACTTTTCCAACATTATCTCTGATCAGTATCATGAGAGCATTACGACCTGATTACATTTACATGTACATTATCCATACTCCGAAAACCTTCGTTTTATCATTGGCAATGATAAGGAATTTCAAAATACCGGTACTGTCCCTAAAGGACACACTTTACCAATATTATCTCTGATTAGTACCATGAGAGCATTATCGACAGGATTACATGTACATTATACATACTCCGAAAATCTCCGTTTCATCATTGCCAATGATAAAGAATTTCAAAATACCAGTACTGTCCCTAAAGGACACACTTTACCAATATTATCTCTGATTAGTACCATGAGAGCATTATCTGAAACTTGAAACCCTGCATACTCACGGCCCCTTTTTTGGTGTTATCAGTGTGCAACGTGCTGTCAGAATGTTCTAAAATGGTGTCAAGTGCCTGTTGCTCTGATAGGATTTGAGCCTCAACTTGCAGCTTGGAAGCTGTTGCCTTGCTGGGAAGTCGCTTCACCTCAAATTCAGTTAAACTCTGGAGAACAGACCGGACAACCTGCTCACACTTGCCCACCATGAGAGCATTATCGACAGGATTACAGTTACATGTACATTATCCATACTCCGAAAACCTTCGTTTTATCATTGGCAATGATAAAGAATTTCAAAATACCGGTACTGTCCCTGAAGGACACACTTTACCAACATTATCTCTGATCAGTATCATGAGAGCATTATCGACAGGATTATATTTACATGTACATGAATTTACAAGTACTGTTTATCTACATTGTTCATTGAAGTTCAAAGATTTTCTTAACCATTCATAACCACCGAGACATAACTGTTCAACATCTTCATCGATGACAAGGCAGCATGCATTAGGCCGCTAATAATTAATGGTTCATTTTCCGTAACCAGCCTTCATCTATATTTTGAGGGCAAATAATTAAAATCCATGAGGGATTTATATTTTCATGAGTAAAAGTTGCTCATTTTCTTCATATTTGTATACAATGGTTTGAAGTTCATAATTAATAATTATCGCACTCAGCATGTGTATTTTTACAAGCAAGGTTACGAGAAACAAACAATTAACAGTGGCCGTATTTTCACTACTACTTCAGTTGTTAAGACATCACAGTTTCTCATCAATGAAACCATCCAAGTTGAGGATCATTACTGCAGATAGTTTCCAACTGTTCATTATTGCCATGATTGTGGCTGACCAAATTGAAGTGTACATTACTACAAACATTTTGCGGCTGACCAAACTGAAGTGTACATTACTACATTAAACAATAACACAGTTAATTATTTTCATCACTACAGCCAATCAGATCATAGTATGTTCACTACATATAATTACACAACTGTTCACTTCGACCAACCAGATCAAAGTATGTCTACATGTATTCACATATAGCCGTTAATCACCCGACCGACCACGTCTGAAATACATCCCTACATATATTGACATAGCTGTTCATGTTCTCAATACCAAACAAGATCACGCCATGAATTTATTTTTGAACTCTGTGTACTTCTCATTTATGACTTTGACATTTTCCACAGTCCACAGGCGTGAATTTTTCGGTCGACAATCAATGTTCAGTGCAAAAGCAAAGACTTTACTGATGGCTTTTCCATCACTTGGGTCAGGGGGATTCGGCCAAAAGAAACTGTCGCCTTTCCGATGCAAGAATCTGACCTTCATCTTGCAGTCTGGCCTCGTTCCCGAATCACACTCCTCAATACAGGCAGGGTACCACTCATCATCAAATGCAATGGCAACATAGGCACCAACACTCAATACACTGGGTACAGCATTCATCATCACCTCCGTTTCCATGGAGCTGGCAGCATTGGGACATGTAATGCGTGGCTTCTTGCTTCCAGTTGATGCCGACTTCAGAGAACGTTTCCGAGGGTTTGGGGGTCTGATCGGTAGGCGAACATGATTTTCTGGGATTTCGAACTCAACATTTTGATTTTCAGAAATAAGTTGTTTGAGGTTACTGCACAGTTCTTCAAAGGTGAGTTTTCTCTTATTTATGGTGTACTTTCCAAGTACTTTATCACATTGTGTATTTTGGATACGATAACTTATCTGATCTTTCACAGCTTGCATAGACTTCATTTTACCAGTTACTGATTCAAGTTGCCCGTTCATTTGATCAGCTGAATTCCAAATTCCTCCATTCGTGCAGATCCTCTTGAATCTCTGTTCTCTGATCAACATCAACCTTCTAAGTTTTGCCTCCTTCCGCATTCGCCTGTCTCTCTGTGCTTCTAGCCTCCGCCTCCTAACATCTCTGTATCTTAATCTGTCTTCCTTCCGCCGTATAGAGGCCCTTTGCCGAGCGATTGTAAAGTACTTCTGGCGTTTTTCACCGGAGAGCTTTCGGAGATAGGCAGTAGTTTTGTTTCTCTGAAAACAAGACAGAGCTGATTTTGCTATAGTGCTTTTCTGAGGAGCATGGTGAACAGATCTATCCAAGTCGGCGAAGGCAGACTCTGATATGACATTTGTCGCTGGGGCAGACAGGGTTTCATCTCGTAAAGAAGATGATGGGTTGTGTAGGCATCCACCTGACAACTGATCCTCGAGCTGACGCTCACATAAAGTCACCATGTTTTGACAAAGCAGCTGTAACACTTGCTTGGTATGTGTCTCAACTTCAGCACTAGCAGGGGCAAACAAATCTATATACATTATGTCCTTGGTGATGAGTTCCTCAGCGAAAACACTTTCCTGGTTCAACAGTGGGCTTGAATCTTGAGTGCATCGTCGCATGAAGTTGATAACATCTTCCCAAATTGTGTTTGTGTCCAAGATGTGGAGATTGTCAACATTCAAATTCCGCCACAATGGCCCGGTTATGAGTTTATCGATTATCCCAAGGGCCCGACAACTCCCAAGATTGAGATCCACTTGTATGTGATGAAGGATGCACTTTAGGAGATAGTTGAGTTGCTGGTCACTTTCACTTATATAACCCCCAGTCAAGAAGTCGTTGATATCATTACGGTGAAAGTAAGTTGCTGCTCCATCATGGAACAAGATATTAAAGCGGTTGTGTAGAAAAGGTACCAGTCGAACCTCTCTTCCATGATCTTCCATGAATACACTGAAATCCTGACCATACCCAGATTTTTGGTCAGAGAGGTTTTCTGGACCAGTTGTCAGTGCCTTGCAAACTTGATACACGAGGTCATATGAACGGGCATTTCCATTGTTGAAACCTGGACCAAGGTCATCTCCAGAAATGTGCAAGTCCTGATACTGTTTTAAAGCTTTCTTAGCTTCTGTACCCATGTTAGCGACAACATGTAGACAACAGAAAAGACTGTTCATTTTAACAAGAGAGGTTTTCTTCTCAACAGTTAGATTAGCGGATTCTATAATATGAGGCAACAGTTCCTTTCTCCAATCTTCCAAGCTAGAAACAATCTTTTTATTGACAATGTGACGATCCGTCATTAGGTTTTTCAGAGAAAACAACAACTTGGCGAGAACATCAGTTTTCTCTGTCTCATTTTCAGTGACATTAGCGGCAAGATTTCCCAAAGACAACTTCAGAGCCTCTAGCACAGATTCTGTATCTCTAGGTAGCTCCAAGAGATCGATGAAGACAGGGGATTCACCAGCCACTGAAACTTGAAAGCCTGCATACTCACGGCCCCTTTTTTTGGTGTTATCAGTGTGCAACGTGCTGTCAGAATGTTCTAAAATGGTGTCAAGTGCCTGCTGCTCTGATAGGATTTGAGCCTCAACTTGCAGCTTGGAAGCTGTTGCCTTGCTGGGAAGTCGCTTCACCTCAAATTCAGTTAAACTCTGGAGAACAGACCGGACAACCTGCTCACACTTGCCCACACTCACGCCCATGGATAGCAGTTCAATATAACACTGGCGAACTCTATCATCATACATGTGCCCTGCAAACGTGTTGATTTCTTTGTTTTCTGACAACAAGTCCTCTATTTGCGCTTTAAGCGAATCGTTTTCTCTCTCTAGTTCATGAATAGTTTCTGAAAGTTCTTCAACTCTTGCTTCATTTTCATCTGTATCTTCTTTACTGTTGCGGTATTTTGTATAATAATGTGAAGCAAGCTTCTGAGCATTAGTTTTGGTCTTCTCGGTTTCTGTTAAACGTCTAGAGAATTCAACATTCTGTTCTTTCAAAACTCTGGACTCCAATCTCATTTCATCTATTTTACTATCCCTCTTCTTCAGACGCTTGTTCACATTCCTTGTCTGCAGGCTAGATTTCAGTTCCTTCAATTCCTGTTTTTGTTTGTAGTATACACTTGCAATCTTGGTAAGTTCAAATAATTTTGAATTTTGTCCTCGAACAGTCCGCTTATTTTGGCCCTTCTCCTCTATTAATGCTGATAATCTGCAATTCAGTTCTGTTATTTCTCTTTTCAAGTTTTGGACTACTGCAGTGGGCACCCCCAAATCCTGACCTCTGGAAGATGTCTGACCATCTTTAATCTCTGCCCTCGCACGAACTGGAGGATGGTAGAGATCCTTGAGAAAATTAACCTGAGAACTGCGTCTCTTTCCATGACTCCGTGCATGCAATCGATTCCATTGAACTTGTACTGACTGCTCAAGAACTTCTTCCGCAGACAGGGAAAACATATCACACACCCATTTGTGGGCATACTTCCAAGGTAGATGACGCGTTTGCAAATATGCTCGGAGAGACAGAATATCACTAATTGTTGGCTGACTCGGAGGTAGACATTCAAACAGTAAAATGTGCTCTTCAAACCCGGCCACGTTCACAATTCCATGCAACCCAGGAATGATCTGGTCTGCTGAATTATCCAGATTGTGACTGTTCAAGAAGTTTCTGACTCTCTTTGTTAAGTTACTTATTTTTCTTTGGAAGCTTCACAGTTTCATCAAACAATTGGAGTATCTTTGGTAAATGTTCTTGGACATTCAAGCGAAGCCGCTCCAGTGCATCATGCAACTTATTATAAAGCCCATATGTGATTGGGCAGGGATCAGGTAAGTTGTCAGAGTTAACCCAAGACTGAACATCTTCATGAGTGAAATCTGGAAAATAGAACAGACACCAGTTATTCCTGGTTTCTTCTGAGGGAGTGAAAAGGTTACAGTGTAAAAAATCCTCCTTAACAGACCATTTGCTGGTTGGCGATCATCAGCAATTATCACACACCAGCACAGTCGGTCGAAGACGCAGGCTGCACACCGGGCTTGTTCTTCATTAGGGCCCAGTTAAACAACGGGAGAAACGAGGAATAATGCTGATTATATGAAAAAGGAAGGAAATTTTATCTAATAAAATTGTTATATACCAAACCTAGTATTTGTTAACATTACCTCACCAAGTATTAAATATTTCTTTCCAGTCATTTTCGAATAAACAGCATTTCTGCTCATTTCTCCTGTTTTTTAACCTTGGACCTTGTGGAGGACATGCCCATTGTACAGACTGTATCTAAACACAACTGTGTGCACTGGTGAGTGATGATCGCTAATTGGCAAATCATATATTAAGTTACCTAGGATGTAATAATAAAGATGCTGAAATCAACTGAAATATTGCTGTCCATACTAAATATTCTTGCAGTATATTTTAATATATGTATTACGTAATGTTTGATAAATTATGGCAACTCATTCCATGTTTGTAGTTCTAATTGTTGGACATGAACATAATCTATGAACACTTAAGCAGTTTTAATTTTCATATGCTAATAAATATACGCTGGGAAGTGTGTGTGAACAGATGAAGTCAACATCAATGAAAGATAGGACCTACAAACTATGTTCATAAAATATGTTATAGGCATGTATATTTTGTTCTAATTGTACTCATTGTCATTGTTGTTGTAATATAGATAATACCAGGCCCACAGCATGAAAATAAGATTATGAAAAAAACAAAAAAACAAAAACAAAAGCACAATGACAGCTGTACTCCATTCATTGTAAATCATTCATTATATGATTGTACCACTTTTTATGACAGTATTTTAAGATGTACATAACTGGTGGTGTGCTTTTTTATGTATCCCAGTAACACTCAACTTAAAATGAGCTTGGATAATTAGCTAGGATACAACAAAAAATATATACATTCAGGAAGTGGTTAATAGTTATTTTGACAAACCTGTAGATCTGGTATGAAAATCCTATAAGCCCCTGTCAAGAGTGGGGGGGGGGGGAGGGGAGGGGAGAGAGTGGGTAAAAAAGTAATTAACTATTCAATTATTCTAGAATGTTAAATTTAAAATGTATACAAGAACTTTCAATTATATCTGAAAACTGAGGACAAAATAGTCAAAAAAAAACAAAAAAAATTGAGATTTTGCATCAGGAAAAATTAACTTAATTTGAATAAATAATAAAGTAATTAAATTATTATTACAATAACTAAGAATATTCCGTTGAGAGAACGATATTAGAATTATTTTTCAAAGTTGATACCACGTTTATGATAAATACAGCTGGGAAAGTAAAGGTGCACGAAGTTACTACTCGATTACTTCCCTTGAGTCAATGGGAACAGCGTTGGCAACTACCAGTGTGTTCTCATACTCCCAACAGATTTAGGAAGCAAGGCATCGGGAGATTATAGGAATCGGGTTCACACAAAAGCGTCACAAAATGGCGGCCGCTGTCAAGCGGAGGGAGCGGTTTTTTTCAGGGACATTTCTTGCGAGGAGCTGGCTTAAATTTATCAAAATCTTGCACTTCAATAGGCGCATTATTCATTCAACTTACCGACTGTACGTGCGTGACTAGCTGCGGCCTCCATGGTCGTCCGTCGGCCGGCCACAAACGAAGAAAAACAGCCCGGCGAGGCTTTCCCCTGGGAGTTTTTTAAAACCTCGCATATCACGACAATCTACGAGATTCTCGCTGCAAAACCATCGTCGTTTGAAAGACAATTTCCTATTGGCTGCCTGATGACGAAAGTCGAACTGCCGGCTATTTTGATAAATATGGCGACCTCCGTTTTCCGCTGGTGGAGTCTCTGGCCGAATTTGGGCGTAAAATGTTTTACATGTACGATGAAATAGGAAAGAGGAATTAATAAAGAATACAAGGAGTTGAAAGAATATTTATTGTAGAATACAACCTGATAAAAAACAAGTCATTTTACGGACGTTTAGCACATAAATTCCCCCAAAGTTGCATGACAGTGAAATTGTGTTTTTCATTGAATTCGTACGTGATATAGCCCCTGAGCTGAACTCCCTACTACAAGTAACATGGGTTACAATAATGAGAGAAGGGAGTGTAGGGAAGTAACATCCAAGATGGTGTCACCTACAATAAATTTGATGCCTCTCTTTCAAATGATGTTCGACTCCCTCCTCATCTAAGAAATGAAAACTTCAACATGCGAAATGATTATCATGATTATTATTGACTTTTTTAGCTTACTGCAGTATGCTGAAATATTACTGTATGTATACATGTATATAGTTTTGAGAAGAGACATGCAGTTGATGGCTCTAAGAATGCAAATTTATTGAAGTACATATATGGCATAATTGTCTGTTAATATCACTGATCTGAAATATTTGAGTGAGCAAGTTAATTGCATTTTTTCACAGTTAGTTATGGGACCTACATGTACATACATAGTTTATGTGTGTCCAACTTCCCTACAGAGTATAGTTGATCGGACTTCACACAGCGACCTATGTATTCCGACATGTCCAAGTACAATTATTGTAATATCACTGATCTGGGATAATTGAGTGAATTATTAAATTGCAATTTATCACAGTTTAGTTATGGGACCTACATACATAGTTTATGTGTGTCCAACCTTCCTACACAAAGTACAGGTGATCAGACTTCACACAGCGACCTATAGATGTATTCTCAGTACAAGTATTGTAATATCACTGATCCGAGATATTTGAGTGAGCTAGATAATTGCATTTTATCACAGATTTGTTATGGGACCTACATACATAGTTTGTGTGTGTCCAACCTTCCTACACAAAGTACAGGTGGTCAGACTTCACACAGCTACCTATGTATTCTGAGTACAAGTATTGTTATATCACTGATCTGGGATAAACGAGTAAATTATTTAAATGCATGTTATCACAGTTTAGTTATGGGACCTACATACATAGTTTATGTGTGTCCAACCTTCCTTCACAAAGTATAGGTGATCAGACTTCACACAGCGACCTATGTATTCCGAGTACAAGTATTGTAATATCACTGATCTGAGATAATTGATTGAATTATTTAATTGCCTTTTATCACAAGTTAGTTTTTGGGACCTACATACATAGTTTATGGGTGTCCAACCTTCCTACATAAAGTATAGGTGATCAGACTTCACACAGCGACCTATGTATTCCGAGTACAAGTATTGTAATATCACTGATCGGAGATAATTGATTGAATTATTTAATTGCCTTTTATCACAATTTAGTTTTTGGGACCTACATACATAGTTTATGTGTGTCCAACCTTCCTATACAAAGTATAAGTGATCAGACTTCACACAGCAACCTATGTATTCCGAGTACAAGTATTGTAATATCACTGATCTGAGATAATTGATTGAATTATTTAATTGCCTTTTATCACAATTTAGTTTTGGGACCTACATACATAGTTTATGTGTGTCCAACCTTCCTACACAGAGTACAGGTGATCAGACTTCACACAGCGACCTATGTATTCCGAGTACATGTATTGTTATATCACTGATCTGAGATAATTGATTGAATTATTTAATTGCCTTTTATCACAATTTAGTTTTGGGACCTACATACATAGTTTATGTGTGTCCAACCTTCCTACACAGAGTACAGGTGATCAGACTTCACACAGCGACCTATGTATTCCGAGTACATGTATTGTTATATCACTGATCTGAGATAATTGATTTAATTATTTAATTGTCTTTTATCACAGTTTAGTTTTTGTGACCTACATACATAGTTTATGTGTGTCCAACCTTCCTACACAGAGTACAGGTGATCAGACTTCACACAGCGACCTATGTATTCCGAGTACATGTATTGTTATATCACTGATCTGAGATAATTGATTTAATTATTTAATTGTCTTTTATCACAGTTTAGTTTTTGTGACCTACATACATAGTTTATGTGTGTCAACCTTCCTACACAGAGTACAGGTGATCAGACTTCACACAGCGACCTATGTATTCTGAGTACAAGTATTGTAATATCACTGATCCGAGATATTTGAGTGAGCTAGTTAATTGCATTTTATCACAGATTTGTTATGGGACCTACATACATAGTTTGTGTGTGTCATAACTTCTTTAATAAACATTCAATAGTACATGTATTGCAATATCATCTGGAACATTTGAGTAAGCTAGCTAATTATATTTTATCCAAGTTCAGTTATGGGACCTAGATACACAGTTTATGTGTGTAAGACCTTCCTACGAAGAGCATAGGTGGTCAGAATTCAGAGTGACTTATGTACCCGAGTCGAATATATTACAATATGTATTAATGATCTGAGACATACTGAGTCTTACTATGCTGAATAATAATGCATATTGCAGTGTTTATTAATAAGACTTCCGTGTGCATAGCCAATATGAGTGTCAACTTTCCTACACATACTATATGTGGCCAGACATGCACCTAGCCAATGTGAGTACATGTGGTCAGACTTCACACAATGACTTATGTATCTTAACTCAATTATTCTACATGTATTGATGATTTGGGATATATTGAGTGTTGCATTGGTTTCTTGTATTCAACATCACAGTTAATTCCCAGTAAACAAGACCCCAGTCTTCTCATCTACATGTAGCTGCAGGGTGTAATGTTGGGTCATCTGCTTCACAAAATGAGAGGGCTACATGTATATGCACATTATTTATCATTCTATCACAGTAATGGGACTTTGTTTGCATATGATGGTGTCACTTTTCTATCATAAGTAGTATGCTGGCCATTGTGGACGATTTTTTTGTAAGTGAATTACTGTACTAAGGATGTTCAGGGATGGTGATGATTCAAAACAGTTCTGTTTTCTTCCTCCTCTGGATGTAATACCACATCTTTAGCCTGATGATTCGTTGTATCACGTTACCATTTCATCGTTTCTGTCACATTGAATGATTCCGGTGACCATTATCTTGTGATGCAGGAATGTCAAATAGACCAAATATTTCACATAGTCCAAGTTATGAAATAATGCACGCACTTTCACCATCGTCCGAAACCCTGAAGTGTAATGATAGGCGCTGTGACGTGTCTCTGATCTTTCTTGCAAGCAGTTGGTCCTAATAAAGAAATAAAGAATTGTGTAAGATAATCTGTTTTCACTATCCTGTCAATATAAGCTTACATTTATAAGTACATGTACCATTCAGTAAAATTTTGACTCATCAACATGGAGCCTTCTCCAGATGAAGCATTGATGACCTCCCCAACCCACCCACCAACACAGTGGCAAAATTATTCATTCTTGTTGCTGGTTTTAGTATGGTCTATGGGCATAATATATCTCATTATTAGTGTTGAAAATGGCAGATTATTCCTTACATCTTCAACTGCGATAAAATCCATTACATGATGATGATGTTCACTCTGTGGGAGCCATATACACTGTCTCCCCATTCATCTTCCTTCAACAGTCAGACACAAACAAATGGATTCCTTCTGACCTTCTCCCCGCTACACTTACTGTAAGAGAAAATACAAAAATATTAAATGGAGTAACATCAAACAGAACTAATATATTTATAAAGGTTGGGAGAAATATCCCGATTTTCATGACAGGCACTCATCCTCCCGGTCCCACACAACCCTGGCAATTTCTGGCAAGGCTTTGGTGTTTGGACCTCCCATTGAAAAGGAAATATCCTGGACAAAAGAGTGACAATACAACTTGCAGCAGATCCTTTGTCAATTACATTTCGTGAGTCTTACACCAAATCGTTGCCCAATTTCTCCCCCCGCCCGGGAATATCTCACAAAATTAATCCCCCATTGTCCTGCCACATAAAACAGGATTGTGTGTAGTGGGCATGGTGACGGGTGGTGGTGGCTGGGGCGAGGGGGGGGGGTGTAATACAATGGTACAGCTGTGATGTAATATATTTACTTACTACTTGACATTCATCATAGTGTATTTCAAATACCACAAATGGTGTATTTCATAAACACCTAGAGTGACTCTTTATGACCGATCAGGCACTAGGGTGGACTTCTCACACATTCTCACTTAATCATTGGATAAACAGTTACAAAATATTGACATATTATCTCATTGGACACAAAATTTTGCCAATATTTGATGTAGTCTTGCGACATCATGTAACTATTATAAATTCATTGGACTGATTAGAATTTCAGGCAAAATTGAGGGGTGACTGAATGTTAAGCGACGTTTTGAATTATTATAGGATTATAATCTGCATAGGAATATGTCCAGTGTATAAATAAAAAAATACTATATAATGTCTTTTTGGGGGGGGAGGGGAATATGACATTAATGCATATTGGTTTACAATGACCTTCCACAAGGGGTATTGCAAGTATTTTTGTGGACAATGCAGCTAATAATTACTGGTATCCATATGTGTATAGCTGATAAACTATATGATACAGGGGCCTAGTGTTATTTTGGAAATACATACATAGCCTAAGCCTTATATTTCATTCATCCACTTCTGGTATGGGAAAACGACATGCTAAATGTAATAAGTAATTGGAAATTGTAAAATACCACCAAGTGGTAACAGCAAATTATATCAATGACATATTCAAACAGACAGCACTGCAGACAGCAAAATTCTTTCACGCAGTGAATGAATGAATGATGAACAACAAATTATGAACTTCAAGCATAGTCCAGTTTTCGACAGCCCCGATTTCAAAACACAAAGCGAAAGGGGACGAGATTTCTGCGCACACTCCTAAACGTATTCAGTGTTGAAGCGCAGTTCAAACGAATGTTTGTCCATAATACTTACCAGAAAACAGATTGATGTAACGGGACGAGTAATGTTGAGCAGCAAACAACACCGTACCGCAAGCTTTTCTCCAGATACAGCAGGTGGCGCTTCGTAAAACAAAGGGCGATAACCGATAGCCGAGTTGAACCAAATTCCAGTTGAACGTTGAACCAGAAAGTGTTTTTTTTGACTACCACGGCGGGAAGAGCGATAAAGAGGGCGGGAAATACGTTGAACCGATTTACAGTTGAACGTATACTCGGTCGGGAATAATTGTGACCCACACAACAGTATTACATGTTTCATTTTGATAACTTCTATGGTTGTTTCTGACGGTGGATAGGCTATTATATGGGCGAGAATAGTAATATGTCATCAAAATAAGTGCATAACAGCGAAGTTTCCCAAATCGACACGCGTTATTAACGAGTTCGACGTTCAGCCGATTATTAGTTTTAAGTATTACCACATAATTTGTTTGGAAAAGGCTACAGAATTTTACTTTAATATTAACAAGAGAATTTTTCTCTGCTCTCAGGCATCCATATGCCATTGTTTCAGTCATATTGGTGTCGTTCACCATGCACGAAGTTTCATGTGATTGAACGTTGAACCAGTTATAGGTTTAACGTAGAACCAATAATAGGTTCAACGTTTACTACCAACCTAGTATCATGTGGTTATACGTAGAACCAGTTATAGGTTGAATGTAGAACCAATAACAGGTTCAACGTTTACCTCCATGCAAGTATCATCAATTCCAACTGAAACGTTCAACCAGATTCCGGGTAAACGTTTACTGTCATTAAAAATTGGTTCAACGTTGAACTGATAACAGGTTGAACATTTACTCCCCGAAATTGACCGTTTTTACAGTGTAGGTAAAAACGATACACCAGCCCCGCATCCCACAAGCACCGCTATATCATTTATTATACTGTTGAATATCTATCTTTCCATGGTAGCTATATACTTCCAAATTCAAAAGCTCCGTAATTCCTTCAACGCCCCATCTTCATTTTTAATATTTATTTCTTCTTCTATTAACAATTTGTAATATACGTTTTAGCATGTACATGCATTTTTTTGACATATGAGGAATAATTAAGAGCAGCAATGTGTTAGCTTTTTGTTGTCTGAATCTTTATTGATGTTTGTCCATTGTGATTAATACTTTTCTATATTTAATTTAAGGGTGCAGATTTGGGTATAGTTTGACATTTTGTTAAGTTTCTTGTCACTAAATTAGTGAAATATTGTTCAGTGCTAACATAACTACAACCTAATGTGATATATTTTATTCCATTATCAACTCAATTGATCTTAGTTTGACAAATATTGTTGAATTCGGAATGAACGACTTTCGGGGAAAATAGTTACAGGTACCACTAACAGTCAGCCGAACGTGCGTGTTACATGTAACAGCGGTCTTACATGTATTTGAATTCTTGAACTAAATACGTTCAGAATGGCGCGTGAATAAAAAAAGGCCCCATAGGGTCTGTTGGAACTAAGCATATGCAGTTACCGGAGCCAATTTCCCCAAAATAACTTAGCAAATTGAATTTAAAGTAACTTGAAATAAGACATTTCTTACATGGAAACAAGGATTAATTTTAATGTTCAATTGTAATGAAATATCTACAGATGGAACCATTAGATAATCATAGACATGTTGTTTTTAGAAATAGCAGATTATAATCACAAAAATACAAAATGCAAACAGGTAATTAAAAAAATACATGAATCGTCTAGTCAAATTAATATATTCTTGGTGACATTTATCATGTGATAGCAAGCTGCAGCATATAAATATTATTATACTTTATTTCTCGATTGATATTTTGTGATCTGGGTGTAGGCCTATATGTGCTGTTGATGCAATATTATCCATCCGTTTTAACATATGTAGCCTGAATATTCATTTAAAAAAAAATAGCCATATTACAATATTGGAATGCAATCTACTCACATGGCGTGATTACCGTCAATTCCTGTTAAAGGGCTATAATGCCCTTCAACAGTAGTAAGCTCCAATCTGGACCGTATATAATACCGAAGCCATTTTTATATCAACGTCCCAGTGCTGGTATTGCAGAGAATTGTCGTAGCTAAAATTCGTATAATTATCTGAATTGTTATTCAATGCCTAAAACCACAACGGCAATATCCTGACTGTAATGGAGACCGTGAATCGAAATTTCTGTTGAGCTAAGGATAAATAAACACCTTTGAGGTGTAGACGGTATTGAAGAGACCGCCTGCGTATGTTCGGCGGAAGCAAATTGAAAGTCGTACGGCCTTACGAGACCGGGAAGCTAATACCTCAAAGCACTTCAGGCGAGTGTCGACAGGCTGCCTGGGTTCCGGAAGCTCCTGTGGTCTAGATCCCCTGAGACGCGTTCAGAGCGATTTTTGGTGAATAAAATCACTCTACAATGAAGTGTATATTTAGTTGTTTCCAAAGCCTTTTATCTTGAAAACGCAATCGATAGGGTTTTTCTGCGATGCTGAATTAGAAAAATATATGTACAGTAAAGTTAAAGCTAGACATATTCGTAGCCCATATAATTATTCATTGCAACAGTAGCGCCATCTACATTCATAATTTAAAGGTAAAGATACCGCTATAGCTATACTTCTGCAATAACACAGATGGCGCTGGTAGTTTTTCACAACTGGCCATGAATGCTAACACCGACTTATTTTGAGGACAAGGGACACAAAAAGAAAAGAAAAAAAATAAGAAAAACTCTCTACTCCTTGCGCTTAAAATACATGTCACTAAAATGTCGCTCACAGAGAGCATATGAAAAGTATATTGTATATCCGATGAGATATACTTAAGACCAGCATAAAAATATGTTCAGGTGATACAAGATGAAACGCGCTATTGAGCTCTTGGTTTAAACATAGCTCGTTATGCCGTGTATTGTCCGAAACACAAGGCAGGGTATGGACCGCATAAAGCCAGAAACAACGTAGCTTGTATGACATATTGGACAAGCGAACAACGTATGGAGACAATTAATATTTTGTTTCGGTGATAAAATAACGTGAACATCAACCGGCATCATGCATATGAACGTACTTTCCACGATCGAATTCGAAATTATCCCAACAGGGCTAGTCGGTGCTCAGAGCCGCTAACAAATTCGCTGGCCTTACCTGCCGTATTTTGTGTTTCCTCCTTTCTTTCTTCGTTTTTCTCGGCAAGTGACATTTTGGCACGCGACATTTCGCGAAGAAGTGAAAGGTACGACATTTCGGCACCCGTTTTTGTCAGACAAAGTTAAGCTAAAAATAAAGATTTTCACTTTTTTTTTTAACATGTGATTAACATATATAAACAGAGCGTTTTAAGTGTTACCAAGTTGTAGATTACTGTATGATTATTAAGGTTGATGACGATTGATCGGTGAGGTTTTTATAGAATATTTATATAATGCCTTTTTGCTTTATGACAAATTTACAACATTAAGTTGCAGAAATGTCGCAGATATTCGCAGCCAAAAAATTACAACTTGGTAACTCTTAAAATGGTATCATGGTATGTTAATATGTTAAACATATGTTAAAAAAAGATGAGAAAATCGTAATTTTTAATAATATTTGTCTCGTAAAAAAAGTGCCGAAATGTCGTGTGTCGAAATGTCGTACTCTTCATTATGTGCCGAAATGTCGCATGTCGAACTGTGGGGTTCGTTTAATCATAAGACTTTTTTAGCCCACCATCACCAGATGGGCTGTTCAAATCGCTTTTCGTCCGTCGTCCGTCCGTATACAATTCTTGTTATCGCGATTTCTTAGGAACTACTGGATGGATCTTTCTCAAATTTAGTACACAGGTTCCTCCTGGGGTCTAGTTGTGCAAGATACCTTTTCTGGTTCGATTCGAAAATCCAATATGGCCACAAGGCGGCCATCTTGGATTTCCCCATGAAACCTTGTTATCGCGATTTCTCAGGAACTACTGCATGGATCTTTCTCAAATTTGGTACACAGGTTCCCCTCGGGATCTAGTTGTGCAAGATACCTTTTCTGGTCCGATTCGAAGATCCAATATGGCCACAAGATGGCCATCTTGGATTTTCCCATGAAACTTTATCATGATTTCTCAAGAAGTACTGCATGGATGTTTCTCAAATTTGGTACACAGGTTCCCCTTGGGGTCTAGTTGTACAAGATACCTTTTTCGGTTCGAATCGAAAATCCAATATGGCCACCAGGCGGCCATCCTAGATTTCCCCATGAAACTTTATCGTGATTTCTCAGGAAGTACTGCACCGATCTTTGTCAAATTTGGTACACAGGTTTCCCTTGTGGTCCAGTTATGCAAGATACCTTTTCTGGTCTGATTCCAAAATCCAATATGTCCATCAGGTGGCCATCTTGGATACCCCCATGAAACTTTATCATGATTTCTCAAGACGTACCGCATGGATCTTCCCCAAATTTGGTACACTGGGTCCCCTTGGGGTCTAGTTGTGCAAGATACATTTTCTGATCCGATTCGAAAATCCAATATGACCACCAGGCAGCCATCTTGGATTTCTCCATGAAACCTTGATATTGTGATTTCTCAGGAAGTACTGCATGGATCTTTCTCAAATTTGGTACATAGGTTCCCCTTGGGGTCTAGTTGTGTAAAATACCTCTTTCGGTCCGATTCGAAAACCCAATATGGCCAGCAGGCGCCCAGCTTGAATTTCCCCATGAAACTTTATCGTGATTTCTCAAGAATTACTGCATGGATCTTTCTTAAATTTAGTACACAGGTTCTCCTTGTGGTCCAGTTGTACAAGATATCTTTTTTTGGTCTGATTCGAAAATCCAATACGACCGCGGTCCGCCAGGTGGCAATCTTGAATTTCCCCTTAAAACAGTGTTGTCGTGAATTCCCAGGAACTACTTCATGGATCTTTCTAAAATTTGGTACACAGGTCCCACATGGGGCGTAGTTGTGCAAGATACCTTTTTTGGTCCGATTCGAAAATCCAAGTTACGCTTCAAATTAATACGGTATTCCGTAACATTGTATCACACGAGTCGGCGAATCAAACGGTGGCACATATTCTATATAGTGACTATAAAGAATATCCATACCTTCACCTTCCATATCAAGGAGTTCAAATAATTCGGAATTAAAATGTATTTCTTCAAATTTTAAATCAGTTTTCTTTAGTCAAGTGAACTGCCCCACTGTTTCCTCTACCGACGGGTCGGCTATATGTAGGGACGTCACTCTTGTGACACAACGTTACAACTCGACAAATGTAGACTACTGCGTGTTTCGATCCAAGGGAGATAATCAGGATTCAGACACTTTCAACATTACTGCGCGGCTCCCTTCGGTATTAAGTATTGTACCATCTTACTATTTTCGAGCATGGTATCTTAAAAGAGATATCTCAAACTAGTACAGTAAACAGAACAGAATTAGCATTCGTTCCTAATTATAAAATCTTAAATATGTTTCATAGCTCATGCCAAAGGGTTAAAGAGATTTGTCTTCGCTTCCAGTACCCAATGATGACACGTACAAAAAAAATACTACTAAACGAAGATGAAGGATCCTCCGGACATTCACTTTCAGACAAACTTTGCTCTTTTATCTTGTACTATAGCAACCGACATAAGTAGGCCCTACAGTTTCTAGAAATCTTGAAACTCCTTAAACTTTTTGCAGTTTTCCAGTGTCACTTTTTCGATCTTTTTCACTCAGATTCGAAATTCTGTAAACAAAATTACAAATCAATCGTTTGTTCTTAGTAACAATGGACAAAAAGATCCTCTTGTCATTAGCTTACAATTATCGGACAATGGTGGGCGCCAAGATCCTCCAGGATCTCTCGTATTCTTTCTAATTATTTAATCTGCATTCTCAATAATAACAATACATTCTATACAAATATTAACCCTTTGCCACTCTCAATGTAACAGTCTTATTCCTGTCCTCACCATTTCATGTTACCCTTTTTTATTTTCACAAATATCCACAGTACTCATTTTGCTTCAATTGCCTTTTTTAGGTAGGAAGAAAAGCTACTATTAAAACAATCAGAAAGTACACTAAGAGAAACACAAACCAACTGACTAACACGCATTTCCCAACTGCAACCAAAGTGGTTCCATAAGAAAGCATTCTGGCCACACATGGGTTAATAATAATAACATTATTTGTTATACCTCACTGTGTATCCGTGTATTTTAATTGTTTGAGACAAGATCACGTGATATTCCTCAATTCTTGATGTCTTATGAAAAAACATCTCGTCAATGTGATGTTCCACGATCTCGCACCGATATCACACGATCACGCGCTGATGTCACACGACAGAGGCAATGTCACACTGTCTCGCGCAGTTATCGCCCGTGAACAGACTTTTTCGTAGCATTGTCGTCTGTTGTGCTGTCATTCTGCTGTAATCACGATGGCGTGTACAGACGGAAAGCGTTTTACGTTACCAACTTTACACTGTACGTCTATTTGTATTGTTTATGGGGTTTTCCGGTATAATAAAACAGATATTGCATGCTGTGAGGTGTGATATCACGATTTGTCAGCTCTCGTTGAACATCACCTTCTCGAGCTGACAAACCGTGATATCACATCTCACAGCATGCAATATCTGTATAATATCTTACTTTGTTTGATGACGACAGCCTATTTGAGAAATTAAGAAAAACTATATACCAGTTATCGGAACAGAATGAATCTGTCTATGTATTCTCCCCCCTTGTGGTTAGGTTGAAATATTCTGAACAGAATGATCATGTGTACGGCTTCTCATCGTTAAATCAGCAGCCCCAATGTTTGGGTTACAAGACTGAATAGTCCATGATAGATTATATTTATTAATCCTCGTCAGAATGTACACACACCGTGGTCAGTTTAATACGGTACCGGGTGTAGATCGAGTAAATAACGGTAGGCCTGTTATCGACGGTTTAATGGCTTACAGTCTTAGTGTGACGTCACTCAGGCGGAACTACTTTCGATCTTTTTTTCCCAGCAAGTTACAGCCTTAGAAACTCTACATTAAACCATGGAACGAACGCAATGCTTTTTTTCTTCGTTCGTTTTTTCAGTGTTTTTTTTTTCAAAGAACCAACGATACACCCATCGTTCGTGGCATGGTTTAAACGAAATGGTTTAAACCATGGATACACGAACGTTAAATGGGAACGCTCTCTAAATGACAAATCGCATTGTGCCAATTAACCTCTTGTTAAACTCTGCAATAGTCTTCGCGGTACCATCCTTTAAAATCTCGATATGACTCAATAGGTGTTGACACATTATGCAAAACTTTACACATATAACACTCCCAAGACGGACCTGATCTCGGTTGCCAGTATTTGTGTCACGCAAAATATCGTTTGTACAGGTGAATATTTTTGTCTAGAAGCTGAAGATATTCGGCTAAGTGTTTGGGGGATTTGAACCCGTCTGTATGTAAGAATGCTTCGTTAGGTGCAACAGCTTGGTAAACCTCGGGAGCTGCGCCCATCACGACAGGCACGCTTCGCCAGGTGTACAGTGGCAGCCAAAATATTTCGGTAATGTAATCACGACAATGTGAATTTTCAAAAGCCAGGTAAAATTTGTATTGAATCAGTTCCGCATTACACCCTTCTGTCCGAGAGCAGGAAATATTTCCACATCCTCCATAAAAATCTACTGGAATGTATCTTTTTAATTCAGCTATATATCTCAACCTTTTCGTCTTTATTGTATCACAGTTACTAATTCGCACTGCTACTAATTTTGATTTGGTTTTGATAATATCCGAGACCATTTTGTCTAGTTTCGTTGTTTCCATGGATATTGGTCTTCTTTCCAGTCCCCCGTATCCAGCGTATATATCACTATCTAGCCTGAGAGTTGCTGTCCAGTTGAAAATGTGATTGTAATCGCCAACATTTATGCCAGTATGGTAAGTGGATTCATGCAACATGTAAATCCAATACTGCCATGGGAGATGTTGGACAGGTAGGCTCTTTCTCCCCTTGTCCAAATCTCTCGGGTGTATCACAAGAGCGCTAGTTGTAATATGACATGTAACTGGACATCCGTGTAAGCTAACCCAATCGACAATGCCAAAGAAAGGTGTCCAGAGTAGGATGAGTTTCGGTTGAGCAGATATCTGCAGTGACACGTTGAGTACAGATGATATTGGCGGACCTATGTCTGTGTAAGAGTCTGAAGCATTGTACTGATGACGAGGGATGGACGCAAGTGTTCTACTGTACTCTTCAGTCATCTCTTCGTACCTAATTATTTCCGAAGTACTGTTATGGAGTTCTTCCTTTCTCCAAAACACCTGATTGAACACCATTATGGGAGTTAGATCTGGGTATTTGTACGATATCACAATTATTATGTTTAGTGTAACAAAAGCGATCAGTATGACTATGGTTGCTACAGTGCTCCGCGACATCGAACCCATCTTTCACAGCATATGTCTCATAGTGTTAGGCCGATCCATTCAATGAGGATTGTAGGTTGCTCATGTGGTTTATCTTCGCCTCATCCACCTGAGAAATAGAAAGGGAGAAATTCTTAGAAGAATGATAGTTGATTTTAAGATTGATATAATCAAAGTGTGATTACGGACTAGACGCTTGTATTCAAGTATACGCGTCAGATCCGACAGTCAGTAATCAGCCGTCGTCCTAAAAAAAAAATCTGCGTCGATAATAAAAAGACCTAAAACGTTTGATAGCGGACACCAACTCCAGAGAAGCATAAACTGAAAATTGGAAATAGCAGATATTGGCTTCTTGCAAGAGAGAAGGAAACAGTTGCCAAAGGTGGCAGCGAAAGAACATGGTGCATCGTAAAATTCTCTTCACTTTAAAGTATTTTGTGATACAGATCAATTTCGAAGTCGTTTTCTAGAGTATAATACATCTGTCACGATTTGATGGTGCAGGGTCATTTGAACATTATTGAGATGTAAGTTATGTCAAATTGTTACCGATATTCACAAGGAAACCTATTCGAGGTGTTATTCCTTAGTCATACAAGGCCTGGAGTTGAAATTTTTCACACTGTACCCTTAAGTCACGCTCTACCAGAAAATGTAACAAAATCCAAGATTATCGCGCTGATGACGTCGTTTTCCGGGACGACATTTTATGGCCGATATCTCGATTTTGTTATTCACTTCCTTGGCAATGGTAAATTAGTGAAGGATAATCTGATTTGAAATAAATTCGGCTTTTCCCACTTTTATCCTTAGAAAGACGATGAAAATATAACTTTTATGGTATCCGCACATAGCCGCCAATACCCTCTACTCGGGGTCACGTAAATAGACACAAAATGACCCAAATATGATAAGCTACAAAATCACGATGTATAAACTCTAAATTTTGCGTCATTTCAGAAATAGGGTAGAAGGTTTGGAAGGTGCGGGGCATAATCGCTCCTCTCTCAGGTAGATTCATTGGGTTTGCAAAAGTGAAGTTGCCGGTAACCCCACCCACGCCTCTAAATAATTGGCTCCTCCCCAGGCCGAGACATTGGGCTTGAAAACCAAAGTTGCACGTAACCATAGGCCTCCTCTAAATAACTAACTCTTACCCAGGCCGAAATATTTGGCTTGCAAATGAAGAGGTGCCGATCACCCTACCCATAACCCCTTCTCGAAATAATTGGCTCCTGCTCAGGCTGATACGTTGGGCTCGCAAGACACAGGATGCCGGTAACTCCCTCCCCAGTCCGATGCATTGATCTTGCGAAACAAAAGTTTCCGGTAACCCTCTTCCTCCCCTAAGTAAACAAGAGTTATATTGAAGTGCTACTTGGAATAAGAGCACATGCAAAAGATCAGATATTTTGATCACTCAGATGTTTTCTAAACCAATAGTCGTATCTATGAGAAAAGGAGGTGTTCCGTTTGACCGTATTTTTTTCCTTAGTGTGTTGCGTTTATAAACCGAAAATTTAATTTCCTCTCGTTTAATTTAAAAGTTATTAGCTTGAGAGAGAAAAAACTGAATTTTCATATTCTCAGTTTTCGCCGAGAAGAGATTTGTCAAAAAAATATTACGAGTATTAGAAAATAAGCATTTGTTTGTTTTTGCAATTTTTGGCGATATTTTTGAAGGGAATTCCATTCATATATAAAATATGACACCTTTAACCAAAACTAGTCTTACATATCGAAATGCGGTGGGTTTGATACAAAATGATACTGAAGAATCGTTTTGGTTAAAGGTGTCATGTTTTCATAATATTGAAATATGTCAAAACGCTCGTAATGCTCTGAAAGGGTTTAGTTCACCGCCATTCGGCACATGATTCCTCATTTTGATAATTGTAACAGCTGCTTGGCCGAATGGTTACAGTGTCGGACTACAGATTAATAGAAAACCAACATTTTGGTTCGAATCCCCAAATCCCCGAAAAAAAATTTCTTCATTTTTTCCTTTTTCCCCCATCTTCATCATTTTGGACTTTAAAGTGAAATAAAGACAGCGAACCCCTAACGCACATAATCCCTTATTTTATTATAATTCGTCAATAGAATTGCACACAAAGAACTCCACACACAGTCAGTATTTGAATATTCTGACGATCCAGCAGAGCAAAAAATTTATTGTTACACATATATAATTTCGTCTTAGGGCAGCGGAAAGTTGTAACTATGAATTGAAAAGTTATAAGGTTAACCTTGTCTTATATCAAGGCCTTTATTAAGGAAATGACCCTCAACAAGTGGTGACGCTTGCTTTCCCAATTGATTATGCATGTGCCAATATGTGCCAATGGTAACCGTGTTAAAATATGAACCAGAATTTCCCATTTGACTGGCCTCGCCTGTCTGACAAAGAATTGGGGAATACCTGAGCATTACGTCACAATTTACCGGCCGGCTTGGGGCGAGACAATAGAGCAGCAGAGAGCGACTCTGAAGGGAAAAATATCCGTCTAAAGCGAACACCTCCTTTAAGAAATAACATGGATTTCATTACGACTTTAAGGTTGAGGCCAAAATGATAAAGGGGCAAAATTCAACTAAGGATTGACTGATTTTTTTACGTTCATTGGGGTATGAACTTAAAAACCGCTGTGCAAACTTTGTATGATCCGCGTTTTTAAGTTCATACCCCAATGAACGTAAAACAATCACAGTCTATCCTTATAATTAAATTAATCGAGCCAAACTAATTCAATAAGAGAAGAAATTGAACGTGAAACGAACGAATTCTTCAGTTTAATTCTTGTAACAGGAAAACCCCTGCGCGTATAAATACAGTCAACAAAGTTCGTAACTCCTAGCAACGTCTCAGTGCACGCGCACCTCACTCGGTCGGCCTAGCGCGGTTCAAACAGTTTTCAGTTTGACAGTTTGTTGCACATTTGCACATTGTGATGGAGGGAAACTTCTCAGTCAGGGATAATTATTTAGGTCAGGAAAACTGAAACACACAAAAAATTCTGCGAAGGAAGAATGAGATGAAACCATGCAGAGGAGGAGAAATTGTTCGACTTGAGTTGGCCTTGCCGGGAATATTCCATTCAGAGCCGATGATCAGACTGGGCGATGCATTTTCTTGCTGTTTTACCGCGCCCCGGGTAGACATACGGAGGACGATTTCACTGATCAATGTGTTGTTCTGAGCTGAGGAACATTCCCTGTCGCAGTTTATGACGGAACTTTCTCCCTTTCGGTGTCCGCTTATATCAATAATGTGACGAAACTCTGCATCCTTCATCGCCTGTACCCGTCACACGTGGACTGGAAATCGAGGGAGTGCATGTGCGGTGTGTGTTTTGTTGTGTTCGTGCGGACGCATAATTTTGTGTCATATCAGAGACAGAAAACGCAAAAATTGATATTCTTTCGCAGACTTCGAAGTGTAGCAGTTCTGGTGAACTGATTGCAGCCTTTGTGAACAGAGATTGAACGATGATGTTGCCCTCCTTTTTCATATTATTTTCCTGGTTTGTAAAACATAACTGTTAATTATAAACAGTTTCAAAGTTCTATATTGAAAGGCTTATATTCTAATAGTGCTAAATGAGAGCGATATGCAAGAGGTGGGGAAATTTGACGTCTAGCGATTAAAAAGCAACCATATGACTCCACAGGAAAGCTTTCCTCGGCACCGCACATTCAGACTCGAGAATACGGTGCATACTCAGACGTAGCCTTGATATCTCAGCCGCGCTTTTATTGCAGCTGTTCATGTGGATATTACAAAGAATCCACACGGCTCCTAGCACCGGTTTAATCGAAATTAGATATGCTAGCTCGGGAACTGTGATGGAAGATCAGCTCAAAGAAAAAACTCATCTGATATTAATGGATGAGCCTCGAGGACGCCTGATGGGGTAAACCGGCTAACTGCAAGAATACCCAGAAAAAACTAACTAGTAATGCCCGACGTCGTACGGCTTAAATTTATATCCTTCTCATCCTCAAATGAGTACCCAAATATAATGTACAATACCGACAGATTAAGCCAAGCTATTTAATATTCGCCTATTCTATGTGGTATTCTCCAGCTTTCGGGCGCTAATTTTTACAGTATAAATTTCTCAGCATCGCGGCCTTTCTAATTGCTTGGTCATATTCTCAGATGCATTGGAATATTCGGACTTATTATGAATTCCAAACCTATTAGAGTGATGTATAGCAGATGAAATATCACAGAAAATTATTCGACGAAGAAAAATAGATAAGAAAGCTAGAACAATGCCTGCATCGACCTATATATGCAGGTATACCGATATACAGCTTTTAGTTAGGCTTGTCCGACTTTCTGAGTGTCTGCGGTGTGATTGTCTGTCAGGCGGGCTGGTTTGAAAACGACCTCCTCTTCGCGTGCTCATTTTCTCGAATGAACAATTCGGTCTTTCTCGCAAGATAGATCATTTTTTGCCTCGAAATATTGGGAGTATAGTTTACTGAAGAGGTGCTGGCCAAACTTTCTACATAATACGTTGGCAACGAACGTTCTCAGGCACTCAGCGGTGTGAAGTGGGTTTGCTATTGGATATTGGACATTGGACATTCGGATCTCACAGGTTCGGTTTACAAAGGATAAATATTCAAAAATATTCAGTTTATATTCGTTGGATATTCATTTGATATTCGTTGGATATTCGATGGATATTCGTTTGATATTGGATATTCAATGGATATTCGACATATGAAATGCCGATTCGTCTCATATCATGTAAAGGGGTATAATTAATGGACTTTTCGTGTAAACTAAAATGCGCGCCGCTCTGATTTTACTATATTCTGAAAGACCATGCATGTAGCTACACCATACCGTTAATTTTAGAGCGGCGCGCGGTTTTGTTTTTTGACATATCAATATGAAAAAAACAAATAAATGACTTAGAGGGTTATAATTGATAGACTTTTCTTCTAAACTAAGCCGCGCGCCGCTCCGATTTTAATCTCATCTGAAAGACCATATACCTAGCTACACCATACCCTTAATTTTAGAGCGGCGCGCGGTTTTTTTTATTTGCTATCTCGAAACAGTAAAAAAAAAAATATATATATATTTTAAAGAGAGGTATAATTGATTGACTTTTCGTCCGCTCCTATTTTACTCTGTTCTGAAATACCACGTACGTAGCTACACCATATCCTTAATTTTAGAGCGACGCGCGGCTTTGTTTGTTTTATATACTATTTCGAAAGAGTGAAAAATATGAAAAAAATATATCATGAAAAATGGGTATAATTAATGAACTTTCCGTCTAAATTAGGGGACGCGCCGCTGAGGATCTACACTATTCTGAACAAGCCTGTATACAGCTTCACCATGCCATTAATTTTAGGGCGGCGCGCGGTTTTGTTTTTTTTGTATGCTATCTCAAAACATTAAACAATATGAAAAAAAAATTACTTAGAGGGCTATAATTGATAACATTTTCTTCCGAACTAAGCCGCGCGCCGCTCCGATTTTAATCTGATCTGAAAGACAATATACCTAGCTACACCATACCCTTAATTTTAGAGCGGCGCGCGGCTTTGTTTTTTTATATACTATCTCGAAACAGTAAAAAAAATAGAAAAATATGTATTATAAAGTGAGGTATAATTGATTGAATTTTCGCTTAAACTAAGCCGCGCGACGCTATGATATTACTCTATTTTAAAAGACCATCTACGTAGCTACACCATACCCTTAAATTCAGAGCGGCGCGCGGCTTTGTTTTTTATATATTATCTTGAAACAGTAAAAAAAATATGAAAAATATATTTCATGAAGAGGGGTATAATTAGTAGACTTTTCGTCTAAACTAAGCTGCGCGCCGCTCTAATTTTACTCTATTCTAAAAGACCATGCACGTTGTTACACCAAACCATTAAGTTTATAGCGGTGCGCGGTTTTGCTTTGACATATAAATTTCCAGCCTTTAAAGTAAATTAAAAAAATAACAATAATGGCTTGTAAATTTCTCGACTTTTCTTTAAAACTAAGCGGCGCGCCGCTGTGGATCTACGCTATTCTGAACAAGCCTGTATGCAGCCACGTCATAGCATTAATTTCAGAGCGGCGCCTGGCTGTGTTTGTTTTATTTACTATCTAGAAACAGTAAAAAAATATAAAAAATATAAATTATAAAGAGAGGTATAATTGATTGACTTTTCGTCTAAACTAAGCCGCGCGCCGCTCCGATTTTAATCTGATCTGAAAAACCAAGTATGTAGCTACACCATACCCTTAATTTCAGAGCGGCGCATGGCTTCGTTTTTATTATATGCTATTTCGAAAGATTAAAAAATATGAAAAAAATATATCATGAAAAGGGGTATAATTAATGAACTTTTCGTCTAAACTAAGCCGCGCGCCGCTCCGATTTTAATCTGATCTGAAAAACCAAGTATGTAGCTACGCCATACCATTAATTTCAGAGCGGCGCGCGGCTTGGTTTTTTTTATATGCTATTTCGAAAGATTAAAAAATATGAAAAAAATATATCATGAAAATGGGTATAATGAATGAAGTTTTCGTCTAAACTAAGCCGCGCTCCGCTCCAATTTTACTCTGTTTTGAAAGACCACGTTCGTAGCTACACCATACCCTTAATTTCAGAGCGCCGCGCGGGTTTGTTTTTTTTATATGCTATTTCGAAAGATTAAAAAATATGAAAAAAATATATCATGAAAATGGGTATAATTAATGAACTTTTCGTCTAAACTAAGCCGCGCGCCGCTCCCATTTTACTCTGTTTTGAAAGACCACGTACGTAGCTACACCATACCCTTAATTTCAGAGCGGCGCGCGGCTTCGTTTTTTTTATATGCTATTTCGAAAGATTAAAAAATATGAAAAACATATATCATGAAAAGGGTTATAATTAATGAACTTTTCGTCTAAACTAAGCCGCGCGCCGCTCCCATTTTACTCTGTTTTGAAAGACCACGTACGTAGCTACACCATTCCCTTAATTTCAGAGCGGCGCGCGGCTTCGTTTTTTTTTATATGCTATTTCGAAAGATTAAAAAATATGAAAAAAATATATCATGAAAAGGGGTATAATTAATGAACTTTTCGTCTAAACTATAAGCCGCGCGCCGCTCCTATTTTACTCTGTTTTGAAAGACCACGTACGTAGCTACACCATACCCTTAATTACAGAGCAGCGCGCGGCTTCGTTTTTTTTTATATGCTATTTCGAATGATAAAAAAAATATGAAAAAAATACATCATGTTGAAAGACCACGTACGTAGCTACACCATACCCTTAATTTCAGAGCGGCGCGCGGCTTCGTTTTTTTATATGCTATTTCGAAAGATTAAAAAATATGGAAAAAATATATCTATGAAAAGGGGTATAATTAATGAACTTTTCGTCTAAACTAAGCCGCGCGGCGCTCCGATTTTAATCTGATCTGAAAGACCATGTAAGTAGCTACACCATACCCTTAATTTCAGAGCGGCGCGCGGCTTTGTTTTTTTTATATTCTATTTCGAATGATTAAAAAACATGAAAAAATATATCGTGAAAAGGGGTATAATTAATGAACTTTTGGTCTAAACTAAGCCGCGCGCCGCTCCCATTTTACTCTGTTTTAAAAGACCAAGTATGTAGCTGCACCATACCCTTAATTTCAGAGCGGCGCGCGGCTTCGTTTTTTTTATATGCTATTTCGAAAGATTAAAAAATATGAAAAAATATATCATGAAAGTGGGTATAATTAATTAACTTTTCGTCTAAACTAAGGCGCGCGCCGCTCCCATTTTACTCTGTTTCGAAAGACCACGTACGTAGCTACACCATACCCTTAATTTCAGAGCGGCGCACGGCTTGTTTTTTTTTATATGCTATTTAGAAAGATTAAAAAATATGAAAAAATATATCATGAAAATGGGTATAACTAATGACTTTTTTCGTCTAAACTAAGCCGCACCGCTCCCATTTTACTCTGTTTTGAAAGACCACGTACGTAGCTACAACATACCCTTATTTTCAGAGCGGCGCGCGGCTTCGTTTTTTTATATGCTATTTCGAAAGATTAAAAAATATGAAAAAAATATATCATAAAAAGGGGTAACTTTTCGTCTAAACTAAGCCGCGCGGCGCTCCGATTTTAATCTGATCTGAAAGACAATGTAAGTAGCTACACCATACCCTTAATTTCAGAGCGGCGCGCGGCTTTGTTTTTTTTATATGCTATTTCGAATGATTAAAAAACATGAAAAAATGTATCATGAAAAGGGGTATAATTAATGAACTTTCCGTCTAAACTAAGCCGTGCGCCGCTCCGATTTTAATCTGATTTGAAAAACCAAGTATGTAGCTACACCATACCCTCAATTTCAGAGCGGCGCGCGGCTTTGTTTTTTTATATACTATTCCGAAAGATAAAAAAATATGAAAAAAATATATCATGAAAACGAGTATAATTAATGAATTTTTCGTCTAAACTAAGCCGCGCGTCGCTCCCATTTTACTCTGTTTTGAAAGACCACGTACGTAGCTACACCATACCCTTAATTTCAGAGCGGCGCGCGGCTTCGTTTTTTTTATATGCTATTTCGAAAGATTAAAAAATATGAAAAAAATATATCATGAAAAGGGGTATAATTAATGAACTTTTCGTCTAAACTAAGCCGCGCGCCGCTCCGATTTTAATCTGATCTGAAAAACCAAGTATGTAGCTACGCCATACCCTTAATTTCAGAGCGGCGCGCGGCTTCGTTTTTTTTGATATGCTATTTCGAAAGATAAAAAAATATGAAAAAAATATATCATGAAAAGTGGTATAATTAATGAACTTTTCGTCTAAACTAAGCCGCGCGCCGCTCCCATTTTGCTCTGTTTTGAAAGACCACGTACGTAGCTACACCATACCCTTAATTTCAGAGCGGCGCGCGGCTTCGTTTTTTTACATGCTATTTCGAAAGATTAAAAAATATGAAAAAAATATATCATGAAAAGGGGTATAATTAATGAACTTTTCGTCTAAACTAAGCCGCGCGCCGCTCCCATTTTACTCTGTTTTGAAAGGCCACGTACGTAGCTACACTATACCCTTAATTTCAGATCGGCGCGCGGCTTTTTTTTATGTACTATTTCGAAAGATTAAAAAATATGAAAAAAATATATCGTGAAAAGGGGTATAATTAATGAACTTTTCGTCTAAACTAAGCCGCGCGCCGCTCCCATTTTAATCTGATCTGAAAAAAGTATGTAGCTACACCATACTTTTAATTTTAGAGCGGCGCGCGGTTTTGTTTTGACATACAAATTTCCAGCTATTAAATTAAATTTAAAAAAAATTATAATGGGTTGTGGTATATTTTTCCACTTTTCTTTAGAACTAAGCGGCGCGCCGCTGTGGGTCTACACTATTCTGAACAAGCCTGTATACAGCTACACCATGCCATTAATTTTAGGACGGCGCGCGGCTTTGTTTTTTTTTGTATGCTATCTCAAAACATTAAACAATATGAAAAAGATCACTTAGAGGGTTATAATTGATAGACTTTTCTTGTAAGCTAAGCCGCGCGCCGCTCTGATTTTACTCTGATCTGAAAGACCATATACGTAAGTAGTACATAGCCCGCATTACGAGTCAAGTTGACCTAAAAAAATTGCATATTGGGGAGGTCACAGAGGTCAAGGTCACTATAGTTCCGGCAGAATGACCAAAAAGCTACCTCCAACACAGGAGAGTTCCAATTGTTGCAGGGAATGTGTTCATCCGCGGTGATGCGGTCTGGTAGTGATGCGGTCGCGGGAAAATGCTTCCGCGGAGACAAAGTAGTCCCCAGACTTCAAATACGCTGCATGGTCCGATTGGGTCGAGTGAGGTATCAAAGTAAAGCATTCGTGAAGGCACTCGCGACTGCTCGGCTTATTCTGTGAAGTCATATTACCTCGCGTATAAATGGTGTAATGATTTTACAGCTCTCAGCTGTAAACCGTGATCAGCCGCACGTGAGGCACATTACATGCTGTAGGATGTGTTTCCTCTCACATAGTTCTCGTTGTATTTCTCTCTTATCGGGGGATAAAATATACATCGAAATGAAATGGACATTCCCTTGATCTACCCGGGAAGAATGTCTTCTAATTTGAGGCGTTTCTCTTTTCTTTTTTTCTCTTGAGCTAATCTCCATCAGTGTCCATGGTAACGGAAATCATACAGCTGACATGCGCTGTTCGGAGTTTCCGCGGGATATTATTCTTTCAACATGGATGCCAATATGGATTCCTAGCAGTACGGGACGAGGCACTAATGTCCTACATTGTCCGAGATCGTGTCGAGTGTCGTGAAGGGGCATCCAGTCATGGGTGGGTGTATGTAAAATTAGGATTTTTCCCGAAACTATAAAAAGCGGAACACGGGCTTTACCCCTAAAGTAGGGGAAAACACCTATCAACCCCAAGCCAAAATGGCTAATATCGGTCCCCGGGCTTATTGGGACCTGCCTATCAAGTCAATGGGGTGTGTGCATTTAAAATTAGGATTTTTCCCCCAACTATAAAAAGCGGAACACGGACTTTACCCCTAAAATAGGGGCAAACCCCTATCAACCCTAATATCGGTCCCCGGGCTTATCGGGGCCTTCCTATCAAGTCAATGGGGTGGGTGCATGTATAATTAGGATTTTTTTCTCCGAAAATATAAAAAGCGGAACACGGACTGTACCCCAAAATAGGGAAAAAACCCTATCAGCTCTAGCCAAAAGGGCTAATATCGGTCCCCGGGCTTATCGGGGCCTGCCTATCAAGTCAATGGGGTGGGTGCATGTAAAATTAGGATTTTTTCCGAAACAGTATAAACGGAACACGGACTTTACCCCTACAGTAGGGGTCTGTATTATACAATATAAGGGGAAATGCCTGTATGGGGTATGGGGATGGTCAATTTTTTTCGTGGGCTTTACTATGGCTTGTGGGGTCTCGTTTTTCTCGTCTCGCCAAGAAAATGACAATGGGAAGGGTCCCGGAGCGAATCGGTGAAATTTTTGGGAAAAGTCACCGAGGTCTGTATATAGGCTCATACTGGCTATATGGAGGGAGGGGTGGTCAATTTTTTTGTGGGCTTTACTATGGGTTGTGGGGTCTCGTTTTTCTCGTCTCGCCGAGAAAAACACAATGGGAGGGGTATAGGTTCAACGTGGGAAATTCACACACGTTCATTGTGATATGGGTTGTTCGAATTTGTTTTTCACGTCTCGTCATTTAGAACACGATGGGAAGGGTCTCGGAGTGCAACGGTGAAATTTTTGGAAAAGTACCATATAGTCCCATACTGGCTATATGGGGGTATAGGTTCAACCTGGGAAATGCACACACGTTCATTGTGATATGGGTTGTTTGGATTTGTTTTTCACGTCTCGTCATTTAGAACACGATGGGAAGGGTCTCCCGAGCGCAACGGTGAAATTTTTGGAAAAGTACCATATAGCCCATATAGTCCCATACTGGCTATATGGGGGTATAGGTTCAACCTGGGAAATTCACACACGTTCATTGTGATATGGGTTGTTTGGATTTGTTTTTCACGTCTCGTCATTTAGAACACGATGGGAAGGGTCTCGGAGCGCAACGATGACATTTTTGGAAAAGTACCATATAGCTCATATAGTCCCATACTGGCTATATGGGGGTATAGGTTCAACCTGGGAAATTCACACACGTTCATTGTGATATGGGTTGTTTGGATTTGTTTTTCACGTCTCGTCATTTAGAACACGATGGGAAGGGTTTCGAAGCGAAACGGTCAATTTTTGGAAAAGTACCGGGTAGGTCTGTATATAGGCTCATATGGCTCCATACTATATATATATATATGGGGTAATAGGTTCAACCTGGGAAATTCACATACGTTCATTGTGAAATGGGTTGTTTGGATTTGTTTTTCACGTCTCGTCATTTAGAACACGATGAGAAGGGTTTCGAAACGAAACGGTGAAATTTTAGAAAAAGTTCACCGAGGCCTGGGTAAGCCCATAGGCCTATACTGCATGGCTATGGGGGTATAGGCCCATACTGGGTTGACGTTTTGGGGTCTAGGTGAGCCCCTAATGATCCTATGGTGTCGTATGAGGTCTTGTTTTGAAGCTCTCGCGGAGGAGCATCCGACTGCACTAATGGTTCGTCCGTTTTCAATATTTTGCGCATGCGCAGTTTGGCCGTAGTATAGAAAGCAGGCATTTTGGGGGGTACGTGGGGTGTGTTTGGGGTAGAGATGGACCGCTATGGGTCTGAATGGGTCGTGGGAGGTATCAAAATGAAGCTTGTGGGAGGTAGAGTCAGAATGGTGTGCTTTTAAGTGCAAGTCTCGTCAATCTGCGCATGCGCAGTTGGTTGTAGTAAGTAAAGTTGCCATTTTGGAGCAGTACAAGAAGGTATTTGGGGTAGAGATGGACCATCCTTGGTCCGAATGCGTCCTGGGAGGTGTCATTTTGTAGCTCTCGGGGTGTAGACCCCGATTTGGGGACTTTCCACGTCACCTGTTACGTCATCGTTGACGTCATCAGTACGAGTAGTAGCGAAAGTGGGCATTTTAGGGCACTGAAGGATGATATTTGGGCTAGAGAGGGACCATCCTTGATCCGAATGCGTCGTGGGAGGTGTCATCTTGTAGCTCTCGGGGGCACATCCCAATTTGAGGGATGTTCACGTCATCTGTGACGTCATTGGTGACGTCATCAATACGAGTAGTAGCGAAAGTGGGCATTTTGGGGCAGTGAAGGATGGTATTTGGTGTAGAGATGGACCATCCTTGGTCCGAATGCGTCGTGGAGGTGTCATGTTGTAGCTCTGGGGGTGTACACCCCGATTTGAGGCATGTCCGCAGCATCTGTGACGTCATTGGTGACGTCATCAGTACGAGTAGTAGCGAAAGCTGGTATTTTGGGGCAGTGAAGGAAGGTATTTGGTGTAGAGATGGACCATCCTTTGTCCGAATGCGTCGTGTGATGTGTCATCTTGTAGCAACGCCCGCCAACACCAAGCTCAATGCTTCAACGCCCTGGTGAAATAGCTCAGAAGCTCTGATTTTCTAGATATTCCATGGAATTGTCACTCATTCTTCGAAATGCAGTGACGTCCGTCGTTACGCCTTAACAGACCGGAGAGAGTACAACAACAACAACAACAAGGATGAGACATGAGAGAACAACAACAACAAGAAGTTTTTTCATATAGTTTATTCTCCCCAATGTTACATCATACCCACGCTGTCATATTCGTTCCTGTCCGTTAGATGTATTCTTGTCCAATCAGAAGTCTCCATTTCAGAAAGTTCCATCTTCGGTCATGTTCGCTTTGAACCGTTTATTCTAATCATCGTCGGGCAGCCCAGGATATCGTTGAGGCAACATATCCTCAGATAGTTGTTTGTGCATTCTGAGTATCTATCAGTGCATGGGTAAATACATTCACCAGGTTGGAAGATTCCGTAATTTGGTCACGAAGAACGTAACATTGGTCACCCTCTCCACTGTCCACTTGGTGTTGGGGCGTTGTTGTTGGGCCCATTCCAGGTGTCCAGTTTCTCCAGCATCGTCTCTAGCGACGCCCGGTTAATGATGGTAAACGGTTGGTCAAATACCCGGATGTTACTGCTCGGGTAAAAATATCGGCCTTGATCTGTCTCCTTATGCTGCAGTACATAACCAAACGCCAGATTTAATTTGAAGGACGCAGATTGGTCATTGAAGATGGCTTCCACGTAGTTGCGTAGACGAGTGAGGTCAGTCAGTCGGAAATTGTAGATATCTTGAATAGGGCGATGACGGTGGAAACAGTGCCGTATCATGGGCCAATGGCGCTGATAGATGTCACTCACTGGATGGGCGTCCTGTAAGAGATCGCTAGGAACATCCACCGCATCTTGGTTCGTTGTTGTCAGGCGTATGACTGGGAACAGTAATGCTAGGGATCGGCTGGATATCTAGGCTCTTCTGACCTGTGGGTATAGACGGGCTCTCCGTGATCGCATCACCAGTGGCATTCGTCTCCCCGGGCTAATCTTCACTAGATCTGACCCTCATGGGTGCCTCTTTAGGGAAAAGTTGTCGCTCATATCGTGGTGATGGACTATGAATCAAACGTTGGTGCTGTCTTAACTGACTGGATCGTTTGAAGAGTTGACCACAACCGTTACATTGTTCCGTCGCGCCCTCGTGGAATGAGCGTTCGTGGCGCAGTAAATGATCCTCCCGATTGAATGACCGTGCGCAGGATGTACAAGTATACCGAGCATCGTTGTGGGTGGAGGCCTCGTGGCGTCGTAAATTATCTAGACGAGTAAACAGCTTCTGGCAAGTTGTGCAAGAGAACATATCGGCTGTGGATCTGGAAATGATGAATGCCGTAAAAATTCCCACTTTTATACGTTTTTCCGTGACATTCGTGTCTTTTCGGCAACCTCCGTGTCTCTTCGGTCACCTCCGTGTCTTTTCGGTGACGTCCGTGACTCTTCGGGCACCTCCGTGTCTCTTCGGTAACCTCCGTGACATCTTCGGTCACCTCCGTGTCTCTTCTGTGACCTCCGTGACATCTTCGGTAACCTCTGTGTCTCTTCGGGCACCTCCGTGACATCTTCGGTCACATCCGTGTCTCTTCGGTCACCTCCGTAACTACCCGGCTGTTCCCGTGTAAACCCGGATGGATCTCCGTGTCTCTTCGGTGACCTCCGTGACATCATCGGTCACCTCCGTGTCTCTTCGGTAACCTCCGTGACATCTTCGGTCACCTCCGTGTCTCTTCGGTCACCTCCGTACCGTCAACGATCAGCATGTAGACATATAGAGTATGTACGGCATGTTATGGTATTCTTCAGTGCATGAGTGACGCATTCAGCCGATGGGGGTGGTCGGTCAGCTTGGTAACGAAAAACGTAACATTGGTCACCCTCTCTACGACCCATTGTGTGTTGGGGCGTTGTTGTTGGGCCCATTCCAAGGGATTCACGGTGTCCAGTTTCTCCAGCATCGCCTCTAGCGACGCCCGGTTAACGATGGTAAACGGTTGGTCAAATACCCGGATGTTACTGCTCGGGTAAAAATATCGGGTTTGGTCTGTGTCCTTATGCTGTAGCACATAACCAGACGCCAGATTCAACTTGAAGGCCGTAGTTTGATCGTTGAAGATGGCTTCCACGTAGCTGCGTAGACGGGCGAGGTCGGTCAGTCGGAAATTGTAGATATCTTAAATAGGGCGATGACGGTAGAAACGGTGCCGGATCATGGGCCAATGGCGCCGATAGATGTCACTCATTGGATGGTCTTCGTGTAACAGATCGCTAGGAACATTTATGGGTTCGTCCACGAAGTGTACTTTGCCCTCCACGTCGTACAAAATCTGGCCCAAGGTCTTGTCGTCGGAATTTGACTGTTGAATTAGGGCGGCATCATGATCGGCCCTCGTGCGATGGGTGGGAGTTCCCCCTGTCTCGATATTGGTGCCTCCGGGCTCTTCTACCTGCAAACCTGGCTGCTGAACATGGTGTCGTGTGCGTTGGTGTCGCAGCAACTGACTGATCAGTTTGAAAAGCCGACCACATTCTTCGCATGGACGCTTGGGTACTTCATGGCGTGCACGTGTGTGGCGCTGTAAATGATCCGGGCGCTGAAACGACAGTGTACATATCGTACAGCTATACCGGGCGGTTCCTTCGTGCTTGGTAGCCCCATGGCGGCGCAAGTCGTGCAGGCGAGTGAATGATTTCGAGCACGCAGTACAAGTGAACATCTTGGTGGTTGACAGAGTGTCTGATGAAACGGCCAGGCCGCTTCCCTTTTATAGCACGCTAGCTGGTATCATGTTCGGGCACCTCCGTGTCTCTTCGGTGATCTCCGTGACATCTTTGGTGACCTCCGTGTCTCTTCGGGCACCTCCGTGACATCTTCGGTGACCTCCGTGACATCTTCGGGCACCTCCGTGTCTCTTCGGCCACCTCCGTGTCTTTTCGGGAAGTGACCGAAGGGACTCGGAAGTGAATGACATTGTGGAAAAAACCCCACTGACAGGTCAGTACATGTACTATCATGTTCACACTCCGTCACCGAAAAGACACGGACTGAAGATGGCGGACCTCGCCTGGTGGTGGTGGTGGTGGTGGTGGGAGCTCACATGTGGCAGAGCTCTTGGATCGGAGCTCTTGAAGCTCAAAGCGTGTGGAGCTCAGAGCTCGGAAGTGACATTTGCATATGACCTCTGTGAGGTCACTTCCGCTTCCGTTCACGTGACCGGAACTGACCTTTGACCCCGGCGCGCAATTTTATCCGGTATTGTTAGCGCAGGCCCCGGTAAGCCCGGGGACCGATATTAACCCTTTTGGTTAGAGCTGATAAGGGGTTTTTCCCTATTTTGGGGTACAGCCCGTGTTCCGCTTTTTATATTTCCGGAAAAAAATTCCTAATTTTACATGCATCCACCCCACTGACTTGATAGGCAGGCCCCGATAAGCCCGGGGATCGATATTAGCCCTTTTGGCTAGGGTTGATAGGGGTTTTCCCCTATTCTAGGGGTAAAGTCCGTGTTCCGCTTTTAATAGTTTGGGGAAAAAATCCTAATCTTACATGCACCCACCCCATTGACTTGATAGGCAGGTCCCAATAAGCCCGGGGACCGATATTAGCCCTTTTGGCTAGGGTTGATAGGTGTTTTCCCCTATTTCGGGGGTAAAGTCCGTGTTCCGCTTTTTATAGTTTCGGGAGAAAATCCTAATTTTAAATATACCCACCCATGACTGGATGCCCCTTCACGAATGCTTCACTTTGATACCTCACTCGACCCAATCGGACCATGCAGCGTATTTGAAGTCTGGGGACTACTTTTTCTCCGCGGAAGCTTTTTCCCGCGACCGCATCACCACCAGACCGCATCACCTCGGATGAATACATTCCCTGCAACAGTTGGAACTCTCCTGTGTTGGAGGTAGCTTTTTGGTCATTCTGCGGGAACTATAGTGACCTTGACCTCTGGGACCTCCCCGTGACCTCCCCAATATGCAAATTTTTGAGGTCAACTTGACTCGTAATGCGGGCTATATACTACTTACGTATATGGTCTTTCAGATCAGAGTAAAATCAGAGCGGCGCGCGGCTTAGTTTACAAGAAAAGTCTATAAATTATAACCCTCTAAGTGATTTTTTTCATATTGTTTAATGTTTTGAGATAGCATAGAAAAAAACAGAGCCGCGCGCCGTCCTAAAATTAATGGCATGGTGTAGCTGTATACAGGCTTGTTCAGAATAGTGTAGACCCACAGCGGCGCGCCGCTTAGTTCTGAAGAAAAGTGGAAAAATATACCACAACCCATTATTATTTTTTTCAAATTTAATTTAATGGCTGGAAATTTATATGTCAAAACAAAACCGCGCGCCGCTCTAAAACTAAAAGTATGGTGTAGTTACATACTTGGTTTTTCAGATCAGATTAAAATGGGAGGGGCGCGTGGCTTAGTTTAGACGAAAAGTTCATTAATTATACCCCTTTTCATGATATATTTTTTCCATATTTTTTAATCTTTCGAAATAGCATATAAAAAAAACGAAGCCGCGCGACGCTCTGAAATTAAGGGTATGGTGTAGCTACGTACGTGGTCTTTGAAAACAGAGTAAAATTGGAGCGGCGCGCGGCTTAGTTTAGACGAAAAGTTAATTAATTATACCCCTTTTCATCATATATTTTTTTCATATTTTTTAATATTTCGAAATAGCATATAAAAAAACGAAGCCGCGCCGCTCTGAAATTAAGGGTATGGTGTAGCTACCTTCGTGGTCTTTCTAAACAGAGTAAAATTGGAGCGGCGCGGCTTAGTTTAGACCAAAAGTTCATTAATTATACCCCTTTTCATAATATATTTTTTTAATATTTTTTAATCTTTAGAAATAAGATATAAAAAAAACGAAGCCGCGCGTCGCTCTGAAATTAAGGGCATGGTGTAGCTACGTTCGTGGTCTTTCAAAACAGAGTAAAATTGGAGCGGCGCGCGGCTTAGTTTAGACGAAAAGTTCAATAATTATACCCATATTCATGATATATTTTTTCATATTTTTTAATCTTTCGAAATAAGATATATAAAAAACGAAGCCGCGCGCCGCTCTGAAATTAAGGGTATGGTGTATCTACTTTCCTGGTCTTTCAAAACAGAGTAAAATTGGAGCGGCGCGCGGCTTAGTTTAGACGAAAAGTTCATTAATTATACCCTTCTTCAGCATATATTTTTTTCATATTTTTTAATCTTTCGAAATAGCATATAAAAAAAACGAAGCCGGGCGCCGCTCTGAAATTAAGGGTATGGTGTAGCTACCTTCGTGGTCTTTCTAAACAGAGTAAAATTATACCCCTCTTCATGATATATTTTTTCATATTTTTTAATCTTTCGAAATAAGATATATAAAAAACGAAGCCGCGCGCCGCTCTGAAATTAAGGGTATGGTGTAGCTACTTTCCTGGTCTTTCAAAACAGAGTAAAACTGGAGCGCCACGCGGCTTAGTTTAGACGAAAAGTTCTTAATTATACCCTTCTTCATCATATATTTTTTTCATATTTTTTAATCTTTCGAAATAGCATATAAAAAAAACGAAGCCGCGCGCCGCTCTGAAATTACAGGTATGGTGTAGCTACCTTCGTGGTCTTTCTAACCAGAGTTAAATTGGAGCGGCGCGCGGCTTAGTTTAGACGAAAAGTTCAATAATTATACCCCTCTTCATGATATATTTTTTCATATGTTTTAATCTTTCGAAATAAGATATATAAAAAACGAAGCCGCGCGCCGCTCTGAAATTAAGGGTATGGTGTAGCTACTTTCCTGGTCTTTCAAAACAGAGTAAAATTGGAGCGGCGCGCGGCTTAGTTTAGACGAAAAGTTCATTAATTATACCATTCTTCATCATATATTTTTTTCATATTTTTTAATCTTTCGAAATAGCATATAAAAAAAACGAAGCCGCGCGCCGCTCTGAAATTACAGGTATGGTGTAGCTACCTTCGTGGTCTTTCTAACCAGAGTTAAATTGGAGCGGCGCGCGGCTTAGTTTAGACGAAAACTTCAATAATTATACCCCTCTTCATGATATATTTTTTCATATTTTTTAATCTTTCGAAATAAGATATAAAAAAACGAAGTCGCGCACCGCTCTGAAATTAAGGGTATGGTGTAGCTACCTTCGTGGTCTTTCTAAACAGAGTAAAATTGGAGCGGCGCGCGGCTTAGTTTAGGCGAAAAGTTCAATAATTATATCCATCTTCATGATATATTTTTTCATATTTTTTAATCATTCGAAATAGCATATAAAAAAAACGAAGCCGCGCGCCGCTCTGAAATTAAGGTATGGTGTAGCTACTTTCCTGGTCTTTCAAAACAGAGTAAAATTGGAGCGGCGCGCGGCTTAGTTTAGACGAAAAGTTCATTAATTATACCCTTCTTCATCATATATTTTTTTCATATTTTTTAATCTTTCGAAATAGCATATAAAAAAAACGAAGCCGCGCGCCGCTCTGAAATTACAGGTATGGTGTAGCTACCTTCGTGGTCTTTCTAACCAGAGTTAAATTGGAGCGGCGCGCGGCTTAGTTTAGACGAAAAGTTCAATAATTATACCCCTCTTCATGATATATTTTTTCATATTTTTTAATCTTTCGAAATAAGATATATAAAAAACGAAGCCGCGCGCCGCTCTGAAATTAAGGGTATGGCGTAGCTACTTTCCTGGTCTTTCAAAACAGAGTAAAATTGGAGCGGCGCGCGGCTTAGTTTAGACGAAAAGTTCATTAATTATACCCTTCTTCATCATATATTTTTTTCATATTTTTTAATCTTTCGAAATAGCATATAAAAAAACGAAGCCGCGCGCCGCTCTGAAATTAAGGGTATGGTGTAGCTACCTTCGTGGTCTTTCTAAACAGAGTAAAATTATACCCCTCTTCATGATATATTTTTTCATATTTTTTAATCTTTCGAAATAAGATATATAAAAAACGAAGCCGCGCCCCGCTCTGAAATTAGGGGTATGGTGTAGCTACTTTCCTGGTCTTTCAAAACAGAGTAAAATTGGAGCGCCACGCGGCTTAGTTTAGGCGAAAAGTTCTTAATTATACCCTTCTTCATCATATATTTTTTTCATATTTTTTAATCTTTCGAAATAGCATATAAAAAAAACGAAGCCGCGCGCCGCTCTGAAATTAAGGGTATGGTGTAGCTACCTTCGTGGTCTTTCTAACAGAGTTAAATTGGAGCGGCGCACGGCTTAGTTTAGACGAAAAGTTCAATAATTATACCCCTCTTCATGATATATTTTTTCATATTTTTTAATCTTTCGAAATAAGATATATAAAAAACGAAGCCGCGCGCCGCTCTGAAATTAAGGGTATGGTGTAGCTACTTTCCTGGTCTTTCAAAACAGAGTAAAATTGGAGCGGCGCACGGCTTAGTTTAGACGAAAAGTTCATTAATTATACCATTCTTCATCATATATTTTTTCATATTTTTTAATCTTTCGAAATAGCATATAAAAAAAACGAAGCCGCGCGCCGCTCTGAAATTAAAGGTATGGTGTAGCTACCTTCGTGGTCTTTCTAACCAGAGTTAAATTGGAGCGGCGCGCAGCTTAGTTTAGACGAAAAGTTCAATAATTATAACCCTCTTCATGATATATTTTTTCATATTTTTTAATCTTTCGAAATAAGATATATAAAAAACGAAGCCGCGCGCCGCTCTGAAATTAAGGGTATGGTGTAGCTACTTTCCTGGTCTTTCAAAACAGAGTAAAATTGGAGCGGCGCGCGGCTTAGTTTAGACGAAAAGTTAATTAATTATACCATTCTTCATCATATATTTTTTTCATATTTTTTAATCTTTCGAAATAGCATATAAAAAAACGAAGCCGCGCGCCGCTCTGAAATTAAGGGTATGGTGTAGCTACCTTCGTGGTCTTTCTAAACAGAGTAAAATTGGAGCGGCGCGCGGCTTAGTTTAGACGAAAAGTTCATTAATTATACCCTTCTTCATCATATATTTTTTTAATATTTTTTAATATTTCGAAATAGCATATATAAAAAAACGAAGCCGCGCGCCGCTCTGAAATTAAGGGTATGGTGTAGCTACCTTCGTGGTCTTTCTAAACAGAAATTATACCCCTCTTCATGATATATTTTTTCATATTTTTTAATCTTTCGAAATAAGATATATAAAAAACGAAGCCGCGCGCCGCTCTGAAATTAAGGGTATGGTGTATCTACTTTCCTGGTCTTTCAAAACAGAGTAAAATTGGAGCGGCGCGCGGCTTAGTTTAGACGAAAAGTTCATTAATTATACCCTTCTTCAGCATATATTTTTTTCATATTTTTTAATCTTTCGAAATAGCATATAAAAAAACGAAGCCGCGCGCCGCTCTGAAATTAAGGGTATGGTGTAGCTACCTTCGTGGTCTTTCTAAACAGAGTAAAATTATACCCCTCTTCATGATATATTTTTTCATATTTTTTAATCTTTCGAAATAAGATATATAAAAAACGAAGCCGCGCGCCGCTCTGAAATTAAGGGTATGGTGTAGCTACCTTCCTGGTCTTTCAAAACAGAGTAAAATTGGAGCGGCGCGCGGCTTAGTTTAGACGAAAAGTTCATTAATTATACCATTCTTCATGATATATTTTTTCATATTTTTTAATCTTTCGAAATAAAATATAAAAAAAAACGAAGCCGCGCGCCGATCTGAAATTAAGGGTATGGTGTAGCTACCTTCGTGGTCTTTCTAAGCAGAGTAAAATTGGAGCGGCGCGGCTTAGTTTAGACCAAAAGTTCATTAATTATACCCCTTTTCATAATATATTTTTTTAATATTTTTTAATCTTTAGAAATAAGATATAAAAAAAACGAAGCCGCGCGTCGCTCTGAAATTAAGGGCATGGTGTAGCTACGTTCGTGGTCTTTCAAAACAGAGTAAAATTGGAGCGACGCGCGGCTTAGTTTAGACGAAAAGTTCAATAATTATACCCCTCTTCATGATATATTTTTTCATATTTTTTAATCTTTCGAAATAAGATATAAAAAAACGAAGCCGCGCGCGTCGCTCTGAAACCGGGCATGGTGTGCGCTACGTTCTGTTGGTCTTTCAAAACAGAGTAAAATTAGACGGCGCGCGGCTTAGTTTTTAGACGTTCAATAATTATACCCCCTCTTCATGATATATTTTTTCATATTTTTTAATCTTTCGAAATAGCATATAAAAAAACGAAGCCGCGCACCGCTCTGAAATTAAGGGTATGGTGTAGCTACCTGCGTGGTCTTTCTAAACAGAGTAAAATTGGAGCGGCGCGCGGCTTAGTTTAGGCGAAAAGTTCAATAATTATATCCATCTTCATGATATATTTTTTCATATTTTTTAATCATTCGAAATAGCATATAAAAAAAACGAAGCCGCGCGCCGCTCTGAAATTAAGGGTATGGTGTAGCTACCTTCGTGGTCTTTCTAAACAGAGTTAAATTGGAGCGGCGCGCGGCTTAGTTTAGACGAAAAGTTCAATAATTATACCCCTCTTCATGATATAATTTTTCATATTTTTTAATCTGTCGAAATAAGATATAAAAAAACGAAGCCGCGCACCGCTCTGAAATTAAGGGTATGGTGTAGCTACTTTCCTGGTCTTTCAAAACAGAGTAAAATTGGAGCGGCGCGCGGCTTAGTTTAGACGAAAAGTTCATTAATTATACCATTCTTCATCATATATTTTTTTTCATTTTTTTCAATCTTTCGAAATAGCATATAAAAAAAACGAAGCCGCGCGCCGCTCTGAAATTAAGGGTATGGTGTAGCTACCTTCGTGGTCTTTCTAAACAGAGTAAAATTATACCCCTCTTCATGATATATTTTTTCATATTTTTTAATCTTTCGAAATAAGATATATAAAAAACGAAGCCGCGCGCCGCTCTGAAATTACGGGTATGGTGTAGCTACTTTCCTGGTCTTTCAAAACAGAGTAAAATTGGAGCGGCGCGCGGCTTAGTTTAGACGAAAAGTTCATTAATTATACCATTCTTCATCATATATTTTTTTCATATTTTTTAATCTTTCGAAATAGCATATAAAAAAACGAAGCCGCGCGCCGCTCTGAATTAAGGGTATGGTGTAGCTACCTTCGTGGTCTTTCTCAACAGAGTAAAATTATACCCCTCTTCATGATATATTTTTTCATATTTTTTAATCTTTCGAAATAAGATATAAAAAAAACGAAGCCGTGCGCCGTTCTGAAATTAAGGGCATGGTGTAGCTACGTTCGTGGTCTTTCAAAACAGAGTAAAATTGGAGCGGCGCGCGGCTTAGTTTAGACGAAAAGTTCATTAATTATACCCTTCTTCATCATATATTTTTTTCAGTATTTTTTAATCTTTCGAAATAAGACATATAAAAAACGAAGCCGGGCGCCGCTCTCAAATTAAGGGTATGGCGTAGCTACTTTCCAGGTCTTTAAAACAGAGTAAATTGCAGCGGCGCGCGGCTTAGTTTAGACAAAAGTTCATTAATTATACCCTTCTTCATCATATATTTTTTCATATTTTTTAATCTTTCGAAATAGCATATAAAAAAACGAAGCCGCGCGCCGCTCTGAAATTAAGGGTATGGTGTAGCTACCTTCGTGGTCTTTCTAAACAGAGTAAAATTGGAGCGGCGCGGCTTAGTTTAGACGAAAAGTTCATTAATTATACCCCTTTTCATAATATATTTTTTTAATATTTTTTAATCTTTAGAAATAAGATATAAAAAAAAGAAGCCGCGCGTCGCTCTGAAATTAAGGGTATGGTGTAGCTACGTTCGTGGTCTTTCAAAACAGAGTAGAATTGGAGCGGCGCGCGGCTTAGTTTAGACGAAAAGTTCAATAATTATACCCCTCTTCATGATATATTTTTTCATATTTTTTAATCCTTCGAAATAGCATATAAAAAAAACGAAGCCGCGCGCCGCTCTGAAATTAAGGGTATGGTGTAGCTACCTTCGTGGTCTTTCTAAACAGAGTTAAATTGGAGCGGCGCGCGGCTTAGTTTAGACGAAAAGTTCAATAATTATACCCTTCTTCATCATATATTTTTTTCATATTTTTTAATCTTTCGAAATAGCATATAAAAAAAACGAAGCCGCGCGCTGATCTGAAATTAAGGGTATGGTGTAGCTACCTTCGTGGTCTTTCTAAACAGAGTAAAATTGGAGCGGCGCGGCTTAGTTTAGATCAAAAGTTCATTAATTATACCCATTTTCATAATATATTTTTTTAATATTTTTTAATCTTTAGAAATAAGATATAAAAAAAACGAAGCCGCGCGTCGCTCTGAAATTAAGGGCATGGTGTAGCTACGTTCGTGGTCTTTCAAAACAGAGTAGAATTGGAGCGGCGCGCGCCTTAGTTTAGACGAAAAGTTCAATAATTATACCCATCTTCATGATATATTTTTTCGTATTTTTTAATCTTTCGAAATAAGATATATAAAAAACGAAGCCGCGCGCCGCTCTGAAATTAAGGGTATGGCGTAGCTACTTTCCTGGTCTTTCAAAACAGAGTAAAATTGGAGCGGCGCGCGGCTTAGTTTAGACGAAAGTTCATTAATTATACCCTTCTTCATCATATATTTTTTTCATATTTTTTAATCTTTCGAAATAGCATATAAAAAAACGAAGCCGCGCGCCGCTCTGAAATTAAGGGTATGGTGTAGCTACCTTCGTGGTCTTTCTAAACAGAGTAAAATTGGAGCGGCGCGCGGCTTAGTTTAGACGAAAAATTCAATAATTATACCCCTCTTCATGATATATTTTTTCGTATTTTTTAATCTTTCGAAATAAGATATATAAAAAACGAAGCCGCGCGCCGCTCTGAAATTAAGGGTATGGCGTAGCTACTTTCCTGGTCTTTTAAAACAGAGTAAAATTGGAGCGGCGCGCGGCTTAGTTTAGACGAAAAGTTCATTAATTATACCCTTCTTCATCATAGATTTTTTTCATATTTTTTAATCTTTCGAAATAGCATATAAAAAAACGAAGCCGCGCGCCGCTCTGAAATTAAGGGTATGGTGTAGCTACCTTCGTGGTCCTTCTAAACACAGTAAAATTATACCCCTCTTCATGATATATTTTTTCATATTTTTTAATCTTTCGAAATAAGATATATAAAAAACGAAGCCGAGCGCCGCTCTGAGATTAAGGGTATGGTGTAGCTACTTTCCTGGTCTTTCAAAACAGACTAAAATTGGAGCGGCGCGCGGCTTAGTTTAGACGAAAAGTTCATTAATTATACCATTCTTCATCATATATTTTTTACATATTTTTTAATCTTTCGAAATAACATATAAAAAAACGAAACCGCGCGCCGCTCTGAAATTAAGGGTATGGTGTAGCTACCTTCGTGGTCTTTCTAAACAGAGTAAAATTGGAGCGGCGCGCGTCTTAGTTTAGACGAAAAGTTCATTAATTATACCCCTTTTCATAATATATTTTTTTCATATTTTTTAATCTTTCGAAATAGCATATAAAAAAAAACAAAGCCGCGCGCCGCTCTAAAATTAAGGGTGTGGTGTAGCTACCTTCGTGGTCTTTCTAAACAGAGTAAAATTGGAGCGGCGCGCGTCTTAGTTTAGACGAAAAATTCAATAATTATACCCCTCTTCATGATATATTTTTTCATATTTTTTAATCTTTCGAAATAAGATATAAAAAAAACGAAGCCGTGAGCCGCTCTGAAATTAAGGGCATGGTGTAGCTACGTTCGTGGTCTTTCAAAACAGAGTAAAATTGGAGCGGCGGGCGGCTTAGTTTAGGCGAAAAGTTCATTAATTATACCCCTTTTCATAATATATTTTTTTCATATTTTTTAATCTTTCGAAATAGCATATAAAAAAACGAAGCCGCGCGACGCTCTGAAATTAAGGGTATGGTGTAGCTACCTTCGTGGTCTTTCTAAACAGAGTAAAATTGGAGCGGCGCGCGGCTTAGTTTAGACGAAAAGTTCATTAATTATACCCCTTTTCATCATATATTTTTTTCATATTTTTTAATCTTTCGAAATAGCATATAAAAAAACGAAGCCGCGCGACGCTCTGAAATTAAGGGTATGGTGTAGCTGCCTTCGTGGTCTTTCAAAACAGAGTAAAATTGGAGCGGCGCGCGGCTTAGTTTAGACGAAAAGTTAATTAATTATACCCTTCTTCATCATATATTTTTTTCATATTTTTTAATCTTTCGAAATAGCATATAAAAAAAACGAAGCCGCGCGCCGCTCTGAAATTAAGGGTATGGTGTAGCTACCTTCGTGGTCTTTCTAAACAGAGTTAAATTGGAGCGCCGCGCGGCTTAGTTTAGACGAAAAGTTCAATAATTATACCCCTCTTCATGATATATTTTTTCATATTTTTTAATCTTTCGAAATAAGATATAAAAAAAACGAAGCCGTGCGCCGTTCTGAAATTAAGGGCATGGTGTAGCTACGTTAGTGGTCATTCAAAACAGAGTAGAATTGGAGCGCCGCGCGGTTTAGTTTAGACGAAAAGTTCATTAACTATACCCTTCTTCATCATATATTTTTTTCATATTTTTTAATCTTTCGAAATAGCATATAAAAAAAACGAAGCCGCGCGCCGCTCTGAAATTAAAGGTATGGTGTAGCTATCTTCGTGGTCTTTCTAAACAGAGTAAAATTGGAGCGGCGCGCGGCTTAGTTTAGACGAAAAGTTCATTAATTATACCCCTTTTCGTAATATATTTTTTTCATATTTTTTAATCTTTAGAAATAAGATATAAAAAAAACGAAGCCGCGCGCCGCTCTGAAATTAAGGGCATGGTGTAGCTACCTTCGTGGTCTTTCAAAACAGAGTAAAATTGGAGCGGCGCGCGGCTTAGTTTAGACGAAAAGTTCAATAATTATACCCCTCTTCATGATATATTTTTTCATATTTTTAAATCTTTCGAAATAAGATATAAAAAAACGAAGCCGCGCGCCGCTCTGAAATTAAGGGTATGGTGTAGCTACGTACGTGGTCTCTCTAAGCAGAGTAAAATTGGGGCGGCGCGCGGCTTAATTTAGACGAAAAGTTCATTAATTATACCCCTTTTCATCATATATTTTTTTCATATTTTTTAATCTTTCGAAATAGCATATAAAAAAAACGAAGCCGCGCGCCGCTCTGAAATTAAGGGTATGGTGTAGCTACGTTCGTGGTCTTTCAAAACAGAGTAAAATTGGAGCGGCGCGCGGCATAGTTTAGACGAAAACTTCAATAATTATACCCTTCTTCATGATATATTTTTTCATATTTTTAAATCATTCGAAATAAGATATAAAAAAAACGAAGCCGCGCGCCGCTCTGAAATTAAGGGTATGGTGTAGCTACCTTCGTGGTCTTTCTAAACAGAGTCAAATTGGAGCGCCGCGCGGCTTAGTTTAGATGAAAAGTTCAATAATTATATCCCTCTTCATGATATATTTTTTCATATTTTTTAATCTTTCGAAATAAGATATAAAAAAAACGAAGCCGTGCGCCGTTCTGAAATTAAGGGCATGGTGTAGCTACGTTAGTGGTCTTTCAAAACAGAGTAGAATTGGAGCGCCGCGCGGTTTAGTTTAGACGAAAAGTTCATTAATTATACCCTTCTTCATCATATATTTTTTTCATATTTTTTAATCTTCCGAAATAGCATATAAAAAAAACGAAGCCGCGCGCCGCTCTGAAATTAAGGGTATGGTGTAGCTATCTTCGTGGTCTTTCTAAACAGAGTAAAATTGGAGCGGCGCGCGGCTTAGTTTAGACGAAAAGTTCATTAATTATACCCATTTTCATAATATATTTTTTCATCTTTTTTAATATTTCGAAATAGCATATAAAAAAAACGAAGCCGCGCGCCGCTCTGAAATTAAGGGTATGGTGTAGCTACCTTCGTGGTCTTTCAAAACAAAGTAAAATTGGAGCGGCGCGCGACTTAGTTTAGACGAAAAGTTCATTAATTGTACCCCTTTTCATAATATATTTTTTTCATATTTTTTAATATTTCGAAATAGCATATAAAAAAAACGAAGCCGTGCGCCGCTCTGAAATTAAGGGCATGGTGTAGCTACGTTCGTGGTCTTTCAAAACAGAGTAAAATTGGAGCGGCGCGTGGCTTAGTTTAGACGAAAAGTTCATTAATTATACCCATTTTCATCATATATTTTTTTCATATTTTTTAATCTTTCGAAATAGCATATAAAAAAACGAAGCCCCGCGACGCTCTGAAATTAAGGGTATGGTGTAGCTACCTTCGTGGTCTTTCAAAACAGAGTAAAATTGGAGCGGCGCGCGGCTTAGTTTAGACGAAAAGTTCATTAATTATACCCTTCTTCATCATATATTTTTTTCATATTTTTTAATCTTTCGAAATAGCATATAAAAAAAACGAAGCCGCGCGCCGTTCTGAAATTAAGGGTATGGTGTAGCTACCTTCGTGGTCTTTCTAAACAGAGTTAAATTGGAGCGGCGCGCGGCTTAGTTCAGACGAAAAGTTCAATAATTATACCACTCTTCATGATATATTTTTTCATATTTTTTAATCTTTCGAAATAAGATATAAAAAAAACGAAGCCGTGCGCCGTTCTGAAATTAAGGGCATAGTGTAGCTACGTTAGTGGTCTTTCAAAACAGAGTAGAATTGGAGCGCCGCGCGGTTTAGTTTAAACGAAAAGTTCATTAATAATACCCTTCTTTATCATATATTTTTTTCATATTTTTTAATCTTTGGAAATAGCATATAAAAAAAACGAAGCCGCGCGCCGCTCTGAAATTAAGGGTATGGTGTAGCTATCTTCGTGGTCTTTCTAAACAGAGTAAAATTGGAGCGGCGCGCGGCTTAGTTTAGACGAAAAGTTCATTAATTATACCCCTTTTCACAATATATTTTTTTCATATTTTTTAATCTTTAGAAATAAGATATAAAAAAAAACGAAGCCGCGCGCCGCTCTGAAATTAAGGCCATAGTGTAGCTACCTTCGTGGTCTTTCAAAACAGAGTAAAATTGGAGCGGCGCGCGGCTTAGTTTAGACGAAAAGTTCAATAATTATACCCCGCTTCATGATATATTTTTTCATATTTTTTAATCTTTCGAAATAAGATATAAAAAAAAGAAGCCGCGCGCCGCTCTGAAATTAAGGCCATAGTGTAGCTACCTTCGTTGTCTTTCAAAACAGAGTAAAATTGGAGCGGCGCGCGGCTTAGTTTAGACGAAAAGTTCATTAATTATACCCCTTTTCATAATATATTTTTTTCATATTTTTTAATCATTAGAAATAAGATATAAAAAAAACGAAGCCGTGCGCCGCTCTGAAATTAAGGGCATGGTGTAGCTACGTTCGTGGTCTTTCAAAACAGAGTAAAATTGGAGTGGTGCGCGGCTTAGTCTAGACGAAAAGTTCATTAATTGCACCCATTTTCATAATATATTTTTTTCATATTTTTTAATATTTCGAAATAGCATATACAAAAAACGAAGCCGCGCGCCGCTCTGAAATTAAGGGTATGGTTTAGCTACCTTCGTGGTCTTTCTAAACAGAGTAAAATTGGAGCGGTGCGCGGCTTAGTTTAGACGAAAAGTTCATTAATTATACCCGTTTTCATAGTATATTTTTTTCATATTTTTTAATATTTCGAAATAGCATATAAACAAAACGAAGCCGCGCGCCGCTCTGAAATTAAGGGTATGGTGTAGCTACCTTCCTGGTCTTTCTAAACAGAGTAAAATTGGAGCGGCGCGCGGCTTAGTTTAGGCGAAAAGTTCAATAATTATACCCCTCATCATGATATATTTTTTCATATTTTTTAATCTTTCGAAATAAGATATAAAAAAAACGAAGCCGCACGCCGCTCTGAAATTAAGGGTATGGTGTAGCTACGTACGTGGTCTCTCTAAGCAGAGTAAAATTGGGGCGACGCGCGGCTGAATTTAGACGAAAAGTTCATTAATTGTACCCCTTTTCATAATATATTTTTTTCATATTTTTTAATATTTCGAAATAGCATATAAAAAAAACGAAGCCGCGCGCCGCTCTGAAATTAAGGGTATGGTGTAGCTACCTTCGTGGTCTTTCTAAACAGAGTAAAATTGGAGCGGTGCGCGGCTTAGTTTAGACGAAAAGTTCATTAATTATACCCGTTTTCATCATATATTTTTTTCATATTTTTTAATATTTCGAAATAGCATATAAATAAAACGAAGCCGCGCGCCGCTCTGAAATTAAGGGTCTGGTGTAGCTACCTTCGTGGTCTTTCTAAACAGAGTAAAATTGGAGCGGTGCGCGGCTTAGTTTAGACGAAAAGTTCAATAATTATACCCCTCTTCATGATATATTTTTTCATATTTTTTAATCTTTCGAAATAAGATATATAAAAAACGAAGCCGCGCGCCGCTCTGAAATTAAGGCCATGGTGTAGCTACGTTCGTGGTCTTTCAAACAGAGTAAATTTGGAGCGGCGCGCGGCTTAGTTTAGACGAAAAGTTCATTAATTATACCCTTCTTCATCATATATTTTTTCCATATTTTTTATTCTTTCGAAATAGCATATAAAAAAAAACGAAGCCGCGCGCCGCTCTGAAATTAAGGGTATGGTGTAGCTACCTTCGTGGTCTTTCTAAACAGAGTAAAATTGGAGCGGCGCGCGGCTTAGTTTAGACGAAAAGTTCATTAATTATACCCCTTTTCATAATATATTTTTTTCATATTTTTTAATCTTTAGAAATAAGATATAAAAAAAACGAAGCCGTGCGCCGCTCTGAAATTAAGGGCATGGTGTAGCTACGTTCGTGGTCTTTCAAAACAGAGTAAAATTGGAGCGGTGCGCGGCTTAGTTTAGACGAAAAGTTCATTAATTGCACCCCTTTTCATAATATATTTTTTTCATATTTTTTAATATTTCGAAATAGCATATAAAAAAAACGAAGCCGCCCGCCGCTCTGAAATTAAGGGTATGGTGTAGCTAACTTCGTGGTCTTTCTAAACAGAGTAAAATTGGACCGGCGCGCGGCTTAGTTTAGACGAAAAGTTCATTAATTATACCCTTCTTCATAATACATTTTTTTCATATTTTTTAATATTTCGAAATAGCATATAAAAAAAACGAAGCCGCGCGCCGCTCTGAAATTAAGGGTATGGTGTAGCTACCTTCGTGGTCTTTCTAAACAGAGTAAAATTGGAGCGGCGCGCGGCTTAGTTTAGACGAAAAGTTCATTAATTATACCCTTTTCATGATATATTTTTTCATATTTTTTAATCTTTCGAAATAAGATATAAAAAAAACGAAGCCGCGCGCCGCTCTGAAATTAAGGGCATGGTGTAGCTACGTTCGTGGTCTTTCAAAACAGAGTAAAATTGGAGCGGCGCGCGGCTTAGTTTAGACGAAAAGTTCATTAATTATACCCTTCTTCATCATATATTTTTTTCATATTTTTTAATCTTTCGAAATAGCATATAAAAAAAACGAAGCCGCGCGCCGCTCTGAAATTAAGGGTATGGTGTAGCTACCTTCGTGGTCTTTCTAAACAGAGTAAAATTGGAGCGGCGCGCGGCTTAGTTTAGACGAAAAGTTCATTAATTATACCTCTTTTCATAATATATTTTTTTCATATTTTTTAATATTTCGAAATAGCACATAAAAAAACGAAGCCGCGCGCCGCCCTGAAATTAAGGGTATGGTGTAGCTACGTTCGTGGCAAAGTAAAATTGGTGCGGCGCGCGGCTTAGTTTAGACGAAAAGTTTATTAATTATACCCCTCTACATGATATGAGACGAATCGGCATTTCATATGTCGAATATCCATTGAATATCCAATATCAAACGAATATCAAACGAATATCAAATGAATATCCAACGAATATCCACTGAATATTTTTGAATATTTAACCTTTGTAAACCGAACCTGTGAAATATGAATGTCCAATGTCCAATATCCAATAGCAAACCCACTTCACATCGCTGGTTCAGGGCGCAAATTACGTCAGTATGTGTATGCACAGTGGAGGCGTTGTTGCGAAAGCGGACATTTTGGAATGCGTAACCTAGAGGCCAATCTTGGTTCAAATATAGCGTGCAGGGTGTCATATTGAAGCCTACGTGGTGTAAACTACGACTGGTATGATTTGAACTGGAAGCGACAGCATGATACGCATACACAGATGGGCAGCATTAGAGAAAGCGGGCGTTGTGCTGGTGCACCGGTACGTGTTTGGGTGAGATAGGGACAATCTTTGATCCAAACGGGCCGTGCGGTATGTCTACTTGAAGTCCACGTGGTGTAGACTACGAATGGCATTGGTAGGGTCGGACTGGCGTGGTTTATATCGGAAGTATCGTCATGAGAGTAACCCCCTCACCGACCATGACCTTTGTCCCGGACGTGACTTCGAACAAACATGACATCATCTACCCTCCCATTCACTTCGCATTATCCCCCACACCCTCAGAAATGATAAAGGATTTCACCTTAATGTAATCCGACCCCATAGGTTTCGGGCAAGAGCTAATGGTGTGGTGACATCAGGGCAAGGCACATCACCAAACCACTCCTGGGTTAGGATACCACAAAACGAGACAACTGATAAATATATGGCTGGAAGGAACAAATCAATGTTGCATAAACAAACATTTGTGATCCATACAGTAGATACTGGTACCGTAGCACTAATAACTAATTTGGTTGGCCCAAACCCATTTTGGTTCACTATTTGGCTCACATGTTCCGCGGCCTCAAATCTATCTGTGTGACATTTGATTCTATTTCTCGAAATAGTGTATAACATTACTCAGCTGTGTATATTCACAATATTAACAAGAACACGAGTATAAATATTATCATGATACAAATACGAAAAATGATCGCGTGTATAATGAGGACATGCACTGATTATACAAAAAGAAGCTCATTTTCTGAAAGACGAATCGCTATGGCAATGCAATGTATTGAGAATGAGCTTAATTACTTGATTCAACGTCTTTTTTTCTCAGAAAAGGTACAACATACTATATAACTTAATACTATATCAGACCACAATACATACTGAAAGGACACAGACATATTCCATTCCTCGGACATTTTCCCCTCTGATAAATTTCCATAGGACAATTTCTCCCCAATTTCTCCCCGATAAATTCTCCAGTACCATTTTCCCCCGGAAAATCCTCACTACTACAAAAAATGTCATTTTGTTCTATTTTTATTTTTACATTCAGAAAATTGAAGAACATATTGTGAGTTTGAACTGATGTAATAACATAATCTGTCATGTGGAAATTCATGTTTTTGACCTTTTAGGGTGAAGAAATGAAAGTGTCATATTCAGGGCCATTATATAAATATACATGTATATTAATATAGTATTAAACACTTCGCTAAATTGTAGTAGAACTTTCTTGTCATGATTAACTTATTTGTATCGTTGAGCTTTTACATTTATAAGCGGTTAAATAGATATTCATGCATTAATCCGGTGGAATACGTATTCTATACATTCAAGCTCATGGTGTATTATTATTTTAGAATGTCTTCATTCTACGTTGTGCTATCCTTTTACAATCCTGGGATCCTACAAAACATGTATTATATGAGACTTAATGAAAAGAAATGGAATTACACACAAATAGCTCATAATCTTACCATTCAATTAGCCACGTTCCGTGTTTACGATAGAAGTGAAGAACTGAGCAATATTTCCTTTGTTTGGTAGTATTTTGAGCATCTGGAGTCCATGACATTATCCTCCAACGACAGTTTCCCCACCGACATTTTCCCCACCGACATTTTTCCCCACGACAGTATCCCCACACGACATTTTCCCCAGGCGACATTTTCGCCACCCTAATATTACGTGCTGTAATAATTACGATCTGCCGACAATCGCAGTCGCGGTCATTTCCCCACCTTGATTTTTTTTAAGTTTGCATTTAAAGTTATTTATTCGGATCGTAACTTAAGAAGATTATATGCCAAAAACAAATCTACTCAAAAGTATTGATTATTCACTTTATATATATTTTTTATCATTTAGAAAGTGATCGTATAACAGTATTTTCGTTATTTTGGGATAACACTATCTTAGAATAGCACAAATTCTAGTGCTGAAAATTTGGTCGAGTCCGACATATAGTGCTGGCGATTAGGTGCCTGACTCTGGGGTCGCTGGTTCGAATCCCGCACGGGACTCGACCAAATTTTTCAGCATTAGAATTTGTGCTATTCTAAGATAGTGTTATCCCAAAATAACGAAAATACTATTCACTTTATAGGCACAGAATATATATAGCCTTGCCGGAAATTGACGAAATAATAACACGATAGTTCACTGTAAAAACGGCCAATTTCGGGGAGTAAATGTTCAACCTGTTATCAGTTCAACGTTGAACCAATTTTTAATGACAGTAAACGTTTACCCGGAATCTGGTTGAACGTTTCAGTTGGAATTGATGATACTGGCATGGAGGTAAACGTTGAACCTGTTATTGGTTCTACATTCAACCTATAACTGGTTCTACGTATAACCACATGATACTAGGTTGGTAGTAAACGTTGAACCTATTATTGGTTCTACGTTAAACCTATAACTGGTTCAACGTTCAACCACATGAAACTTCGTGCATGGTGAACGACACCAATATGACTGAAACAATGGCATATGGATGCCTGAGAGCAGAGAAAAATTCTCTTGTTAATATTAAAGTAAAATTTTGTAGCCTTTTCCAAACAAATTATGTGGTAATACTTAAAACTAATAATCGGCTGAACGTCGAACTCGTTAATAACGCGTGTCGATTTGGGAAACTTCGCTGTTATGCACTTATTTTGATGACATATTACTATTCTCGCCCATATAATAGCCTATCCACCGTCAGAAACAACCATAGAAGTTATCAAAATGAAACATGTAATACTGTTGTGTGGGTCACAATTATTCCCGACCGAGTATACGTTCAACTGTAAATCGGTTCAACGTATTTCCCGCCCTCTTTATCGCTCTTCCCGCCGTGGTAGTCAAAAAAACCACTTTCTGGTTCAACGTTCAACTGGAATTTGGTTCAACTCGGCTATCGGTTATCGCCCTTTGTTTTACGAAGCGCCACCTGCTGTATCTGGAGAAAAGCTTGCGGTACGGTGTTGTGTTGTTTGCTGCTCAACATTACTCGTCCCGTTACATCAATCTGTTTTCTGGTAAGTATTATGGACAAACATTCGTTTGAACTGCGCTTCAACACTGAATACGTTTAGGAGTGTGCGCAGAAATATCGTCCCCTTTCGCTTTGTGTTTTGAAATCGGGGCTGTCGAAAACTGGACTATGCTTGAAGTTCATTGTTGTTCATCATTCATTCATTCACTGCGTGAAAGAATTTTGCTGTCTGCAGTGCTGTCTGTTTGAATATGTCATTGATATAATTTGCTGTTACCACTTGGTGGTATTTTACAATTTCCAATTACTTATTACATTTAGCATGTCGTTTTCCCATACCAGAAGTGGATGAATGAAATATAAGGCTTAGGCTATGTATGTATTTCCAAAATAACACTAGGCCCCTGTATCATATAGTTTATCAGCTATACACATATGGATACCAGTAATTATTAGCTGCATTGTCCACAAAATACTTGCAATACCCCTTGTGGAAGGTCATTGTAAATCAATATGCATTAATGTCATATTCCCCCCCCCCCCCAAAAAGAAGACATTATATAGTATTTTTTTATTTATACACTGGACATATTCCTATGCAGATTATAATCCTATAATAACGTCGTTTAACATTCAGTCATCCCTCAATTTTGCCTGAAATTCTAATCAGTCCAATGAATTTATAATAGTTACATGATGTCGCAAGACTACATCAAATATTGGCAAAATTGTGTGTCCAATGGGATAATATGTCAATATTTTGTAACTGTTTATCCAATGATTAAGTGAGAATGTGTGAAAAGTCCACCCTAGTGCCTGATCGGTCATAAAGAGTCACTCTAGGTGTTTATGAAATACACCATTTGTGGTATTTGAAATACACTATGATGAATGTCAAGTAGTAAGTAAATATATTACATCACAGCTGTACCATTGTATTACACCCCCCCCTCCCCCCAGCCACCACCATCCATCACCATGCCCACTACACACAATCCTGTTTTATGTGGCAGGACAATGGGGGATTAATTTTGTGAGATATTCCGGGGGGGGGGGAGAAATTGGGCAACGATTTGGTGTAAGACTCACAAGGATCTGCTGCAAGTTGTATTGTCACTCTTTTGTCCAGGATATTTCCTTTTCAATGGGAGGTCCAAACACCAAAGCCTTGCCAGAAATTGCCAGGGTTGTGTGGGACCGGGAGGATGAGTGCCTGTCATGAAAATCGGGATATTTCTCCCAACCTTTATAAATATATTAGTTCTGTTTGATGTTACTCCATTTAATATTTTTGTATTTTCTCCTACAGTAAGTGTAGCGGGGAGAAGGTCAGAAGGAATCCATTTGTTTGTGTCTGACTGTTGAAGGAAGATGAATGGGGAGACAGTGTATATGGCTCCCACAGAGTGAACATCATCATCATGTAATGGATTTGAAGATGTAAGGAATAATCTGCCATTTTCAACATTAATAATGAGATATATTATGCCCATAGACCATACTAAAACCAGCAACAAGAATGAATAATTTTGCCACTGTGTTGGTGGGTGGGTTGGGGAGGTCATCAATGCTTCATCTGGAGAAGGCTCCATGTTGATGAGTCAAAATTTTACTGAATGGTACATGTACTTATAAATGTAAGCTTATATTGACAGGATAGTGAAAACAGATTATCTTACACAATTCTTTATTTCTTTATTAGCACCAACTGCTTGCAAGAAAGATCAGAGACACGTCACAGCGCCTATCATTACACTTCAGGGTTTCGGACGATGGTGAAAGTGCGTGCATTATTTCATAACTTGGACTATGTGAAATATTTGGTCTATTTGACATCCCTGCAGCACAAGATAATGGTCACCGGAATCATTCAATGTGACAGAAACGATGAAATGGTAACGTGATACAATGAATCATCAGGCTAAAGATGTGGTATTACATCCAGAGGAGGAAGAAAACAGAACTGTTTTGAATCATCACCATCCCTGAACATCCTTAGTACAGTAATTCACTTACAAAAAAATCGTCCACAATGGCCAGCATACTACTTATGATAGAAAAGTGACACCATCATATGCAAACAAAGTCCCATTACTGTGATAGAATGATAAATAATGTGCATATACATGTAGCCCTCTCATTTTGTGAAGCAGATGACCCAACATTACACCCTGCAGCTACATGTAGATGAGAAGACTGGGGTCTTGTTTACTGGGAATTAACTGTGATGTTGAATACAAGAAACCAATGCAACACTCAATATATCCCAAATCATCAATACATGTAGAATAATTGAGTTAAGATACATAAGTCATTGTGTGAAGTCTGACCACATGTACTCACATTGGCTAGGTGCATGTCTGGCCACATATAGTATGTGTAGGAAGGTTGACACTCATTGGCTATGCACACGGAAGTCTTATTAATAAACACTGCAATATGCATTATTATTCAGCATAGTAAGACTCAGATCATTAATACATATTGTAATATATTCGACTCGGGTACATAAGTCACTCTGAATTCTGACCACCTATGCTCTTCGTAGGAAGGTCTTACACACATAAACTGTGTATCTAGGTCCCATAACTGAACTTGGATAAAATATAATTAGCTAGCTTACTCAAATGTTCCAGATGATATTGCAATACATGTACTATTGAATGTTTATTAAAGAAGTTATGAAACACACAAACTATGTATGTAGGTCCCATAACAAATCTGTGATAAAATGCAATTAACTAGCTCACTCAAATATCTCGGATCAGTGATATTACAATACTTGTACTCAGAATACATAGGTCGCTGTGTGAAGTCTGATCACCTGCACTCTGTGTAGGAAGGTTGGACACACATAAACTATGTATGTAGGTCCCATAACAAATCTGTGATAAAAGGCAATTAAATAATTCAATCAATTATCTCAGATCAGTGATATAACAATACATGTACTCGAAATACATAGGTCGCTGTGTGAAGTCTGATCACCTATACTCTGTGTAGGAAGGTTGGACACACATAAACTATGTATGTAGGTCCCAAAACTAAATTGTGATAAAAGGCAATTAAATAATTCAATCAATTATCTCAGATCAGTGATATTACAATACATGTACTCGGAATACATAGGTCGCTGTGTGAAGTCTGGTCACCTATACTTTGTGTAGGAAGGTTGGACACACATAAACTATGTATGTAGGTCCCAAAAACTAAACTGTGATAAAAGACAATTAAATAATTAAATCAATTATCTCAGATCAGTGATATAACAATACATGTACTCGGAATACATAGGTCGCTGTGTGAAGTCTGATCACCTATACTCTGTGTAGGAAGGTTGGACACACATAAACTATGTATGTAGGTCCCATAACTAAACTGTGATAAAATGCAAATAATTTACTCGTTTATCCCAGATCAGTGATATAACAATACTTGTACTCAGAATACATAGGTCGCTGTGTGAAGTCTGATCACCTATACTCTGTGTAGGAAGGTTAGACACACATAAACTATGTATGTAGGTCCCATAACTAAACTGTGATAAAATGCAATTAAATAATTTACTCGTTTATCCCAGATCAGTAATATAACAATACTTGTACTCAGAATACATAGGTCGCTGTGTGAAGTCTGACCACCTGTACTTTGTGTAGGAAGGTTGGACACACACAAACTATGTATGTAGGTCCCATAACAAATCTGTGATAAAATGCAATTATCTAGCTCACTCAAATATCTCAGATCAGTGATATTACAATACTTGTACTGAGAATACATAGGTCGCTGTGTGAAGTCTGATCACCTGTACTTTGTGTAGGAAGGTTGGACACACATAAACTATGTATGTAGGTCCCATAACTAAACTGTGATAAATTGCAATTTAATAATTCACTCAATTATCCCAGATCAGTGATATTACAATAATTGTACTTGGACATGTCGGAATACATAGGTCGCTGTGTGAAGTCTGATCACCTATACTCTGTAGGGAAGTTGCACACACATAAACTATGTATGTACATGTAGGTCCCATAACTAACTGTGATAAAATGCAATTAACTTGCTCACTCAAATATTTCAGATCAGTGATATTAACAGACAATTATGCCATATATGTACTTCAATAAATTTGCATTCTTAGAGCCATCAACTGCATGTCTCTTCTCAAAACTATATACATGTATACATACAGTAATATTTCAGCATACTGTAGTACGCTAAAAAAGTCAATAATAATCATGATAATCATTTCGCATGTTGAAGTTTTCATTTCTTAGATGAGGAGTGAGTCGAACATCATTTGAAAGAGAGGCATCAAATTTATTGTAGGTGACACCATCTTGGATGTTACTTCCCTACACTCCCTTCTCCCATTATTGTAACCCATGTTACTTGTAGTTTCTGTAATTCATGAATTGATAGAATTCAATGTTTACATTTTAGCTTTTCATATATGATGAAATATGATTGAAATATATGAATTTATTTTAATTAGTGTGTCTTTGTTGATGTATGTTTTAAAATATCCTTCACTTTCTTACGGGTTGATATCCTTTCACTGACGACTGCAAGAATTAATGTCACTGGGATGTAACTCGGTTGCTCATATGGTTCCGGTGTATTTGCAAGAATTTAACTAAATCTGCAAATACATGTACAATTTGAACCACAACAATCCGGTGCAGATTCCATTGAATCTGCATCTGGATGAACGTTGAACCTGGATCTGGTTGTACGTTGAACCTTTATATGGTTGTACGTTGAACCTATTTCTGAGAAAACATTGAACCTGAATCTGGTTATACGTTGAACCAGTAATTGGTTCTAGGTAACACTACATTCTGGTTCAGGGTTTTCCATGGTTAAACGTTGAACCAGTTTCTGGTTCAACGTTTACCTTTTAGTTCAACGTTACACCTTTTTATGGTTGAACGTTTAACCTCATTTTAGTTCAACGTTGAACTTTGCTTAGTGCTACGTTGAACCAGTTTATGGTTGCAACCGAGTTACATCCACTTTATGGTTGAACGTTTACTCAGCGTTTTTACAGTGTTCATTGGAATTCAAATTTGATGCGGTCGGTAGGCCTACATAAGACCGTGCCAAGAAACAAATAACAGCCAGAAAACAGATCGTAATTATTACAGCATGCATTATTAGGGTGGGGAAAATGTCGCCTGGGGAAAATGTCGTGTGGGGATACTGTCGTGGGGGAAAAAGTCGGTGTATAACTGTTTATCATGTATATAAGATCCGACGGCAATGAGGTTATGGCTCTCAGAGCAATACAATATTCCCCTTTCCTGGTGGTATTTGATCGTTGTAACATTGGGAGGGGATTATCGGAGGAATTTATCCGGTGGAATACGTCCTGAGGTAATTGCTGGAGAAGGGGGATTGTCCTACAGATGTTCAGTTACTGGTGCGTATAATTTCACTTTGCCCTATCTTATAATCTAAGACAATCATTTTTAACTGGTGATAGATGGTTTATTTTCATGTAGTATTTGATAAATTATATATTATTCTAAGCATAATGACAGTATCACTGAATACTGGGAAAATATAGTAACATTGTGTCAGAAATCGCCAGCTCAAAACAATGTCGTGGGTTGAAAAAAGGGGCAAAATGAAATGATACTAACCAGAATCTGATCAGTTGAAGTCACGGGTTACTGCACAGACAGGCCTCTCCTTTGCTATCTCAATATTGTGCAATAGGCGGATTGTTATCAACCACGTCATTATCATGCCTTGAAAGAACTTGTGCATTTATGTCAATCATATCTAATTATAAGCTGACTCTCCGGTGTAGACTGAAATCCTTTTCATATTCTTTATATTCAGTTTGAAGGTTATCAATTTAGTATAGATTCAAAATATAGAGTTTGGGAGATCACACACGATTTTCGGATAGTTTTACGCTGAAACGATTAGACCGCAATCTCAGTAAACTCAGATATAATATCACGGAATATTATTCCCCTGATTTACCATCTTGGTGTACCTAGATTGGATTAGACCGTTGCACTAAATATCATCACTTTCACAGTTTATTAGCATCAAGGGAGTAGTTCACATTCATGAACTTATGGCACTGTATCAGACGGATTTCTGGATTTTTTCTAAACATGCCATATTTTCTAACACTAGTATTCAGACAGCTCGCAATAGGGTGAATATACATAATATAATGATATCTTCAGCGGTCTGGCTGTGAAGGGTGTTCCTTAGACTGAATATTATGGTTTTGGTGCCCCCAAGAAATTCATACTGATTCAATTCCCATAAAAAAGCAAGCTTACAAATACCTGGACGATTATCCCCAAGATCCTCCTATTTCCACCCCAATTCTCCATATCTACTCCTCTCGTCTTGTCCTAGTCTAAATACTGAAGGTTTTTCAGCACCTCCTTCAGTCTTTTAGTACTGAATGTGATCTACTCCCTTAATACGTATGTTTACATCAATTGCTATTTCAAGAATAGCACTATTGGCCTCAGTGAATTTTGTTATTTCAGATCAACATGAAAAGACTGTAATATCTAATGGAAAACGATTATTCTGAAGATTTCTGGTAGGAATATCTCAAAACCTAGTCTGATCATTTATGTTGAAAGCTGCCGTCATCCACTCATCATGTTCTAAGTTGCGTCGACCCCCCTCCCCCCCCACTTCAAACACGGTAACCCCCCCCCCCCCAACCCCCACGACAATTTGGGACCAGTGACCTTAACGAAATTTATAGTCACCTGTCGGAGATATAACATTTTGGCGGGTGAATATATAATATACTGCGAGATATCACGCGACGGCCAATGGTCCAATTCACCGCTGGTAATATACTAATATTATCTGTTCTATCTTTGTACCCATGATCTCTAAATCAGGACATGGGTGCCATAATTTGTTAATTTATTCAAACTATTATGTTACAATCATGCCGGTTTAAAATGCCGTGTTATTCAGTGGTCTGTTTCAATTTGACTATCCTTATTGTAAGTAATATGAATATATACGTTTTTCGTCATGGCGTGCTATTATATTCACCAAATATGAATCTGAACGTATACATGGAGTGTAAGAAGTTGAGACAATTGATAGCATGTGTCTCCCCCCACCCCATACCATCCCCTTTCATTCGCTCTTTATCCTCCCATTTGTCCGCAGCACCCAGTAGATTATGGAGTTATCGGAACTGAAGTCACATGCACTTGTTCACAGTCTCTCAGTCACACAGACGTGTATTACCAAATATCAACTTGAATGAACCTGTTAGTCTATGTGGATTTATGGAAAGTCACAGGTTTGACATCGCGAGGATCGCTCCTACAAAATGTTTGTTTCTCTTGAGATAAAGAGGCGAAGATTTTGTCGTTTTTACTACAGCTGAGTACATTTCCCCGTAAGAGTTTAAGAAATTCAAACATGTGAGGTTTGTATTGTTATAGATGGTTAGCTTATGAAAGCCCTTTCTGTTTTAATATCTGCACCCGCTGACTCTTGTGTTTGTACTGAATCTGGCGTCAGCAAGTTAGTTATTATTATTAGTAACTATATTCTTTACATTATCTAACCAGTCTTATTTAAAGCGATATCTCATTCTGTTGTCCTATTTGAACTATTGAACGTCCCACCACACGGCACTTTCGAATTATTCTAAGATTTCACAGATTCGTCTTGTTGGGCGCTCAACCTGTACTCTATACTACATTTTCAACCATGTCACTGCGAAGAAGAATTGCTGGTAAGTGTGAGTTTTAGCACATGGATTTATTAAACATATCGGTGAATGTTCACTGAACGACCTTCGAATGCGGTAACTGTTTCAACCCGAAAATCACTAGTACGAGTAATTACACTGTGAAATATTGTGAAAATTATATCGTAAATAAATGGTCGTGCAGTTTTCTTTTGTGATTCATACATGTAGATGTGTTCTTTACGGTATTTTTAATGTAATGTCAGTGCCAAGGCACGCATTCATCAAATTTGTATTGACGGAAAGACTCACCACATTAAAACTGTCCATTTGCCAAATGGAGATATGTTTGCGCCATGGGAGGGAGAGATTTACAAAGCGACCATTCTGGTCGTATCGGCGTATCGTCTGGCGTTGCAGGCATTGAACCGACCCAATAAAGTTATCATTGAAGACCAGAGAACATAATCTGACAAAATTACTTATATCTCCCTTTTATAATGGTATATATATAGGCAGTTGGTGTGTGTTTAGATGAGTCAATAACATTGAATTTCATAATTCTAAACACATGGCACAGCACAACATTTTACCGAAAACGCGGGGGGTGTTTTTTTAAAGAGATAACGTGTAAAAATATTGAGAATATCTATGTGAGCACAGGTAAGTGAATTCAATTAACTTGTTTATTGTAGTTATAAAGAGCTGACATGGAACAACATTGTAGAGTAAATGCAGTTTGTTATTTCAAGAGATTAGACGCAGAAATATACAGCATATTAAGTAATCTGTAGCCACCTCCCACCTGGACGTCTTGGACAAACGACAAGAACACCATGTTGATAGTGTGTTTACACGCCCATATTTACACCATCACATTTGATTTGACAAAGTAATCAAAATTCTGTACGTTTTCGACATGAAAATCCTTGCCCTAAAATATAAACTTTCCCATACTGTAAAATAACCATTTATCACACCTATGAAAACATTATTTCTAAAAAAAATTCTCAAAAATAAGATACACAAAATTCGCATTTACATGTACTTTGCTCCAGACACAAATAGAAACTGGGAGGAAATACATGTTTTATCGGTCTATAAATGGTCGGGAGAAATCGCCATCGGGCAGGGGCAAAGGGAAAATTGGTGCGCAAGATGAATGATATGACTTATCAATGGTGAGAAATGTAGGCATATATCGTCCATGATTTCAATTTACCCCAGTAGTATAGAAATCGTAAATCTCTTGGTATTTTGGACGGGAATAATGCCACAGGGAATGTGAGTCGTCTAGGATGTACCATGACGTCACGGAATACATCAGGTCCGGTGATAACATCACGTCCGATTACGTGACTTCTGGTCCAGTCGGGTAGGGGGTCACTTACGATAACGTGACAGGGGAGAATATAAATCTAGGATTTTCTGAAAAAAATGCGAAAAACGGACATCACACGCAGTCAAATTGGACTAAGTGGACCCTACGTGGTCGTAAGAGGTCGTGAAGGGTCTCGACTTTGAAGCGCTCGTCAAGATCGGTCGCGTGACTGAGGAGTCGATGCAAAACTAGGACTTCCTCGAAAAACGGACTCAGTGTGAAAAGCGGACTTTACATCCTGTCATGTGCATATGGGTCATATGGAATCGAGCAGGCTTGGGGAACGCTCCGTAAGTGGTTGGATGCCACAATAAGACTTTCCAGAAAATAAAAACCGGAAAAGTGAACGAAATAGAGGAAAACGGAATGCGCATCAGGTCACGTGTATATGAGTCTACATGGATCGTACAGGGTGGAGGAACACTCGTCGACGGCACCAGAAGTGATGTCATGATGATTTAGGGACAATCCTGGGTCCATATATAGCGTACAGGATCTTGGCTTGATGCTCTCGGGATGCAGACTACGACTGGGATGGTTTTAATCGAAACTGATGTTATAGTGTGCATGCCCAGTCGAGAAGTAGTAGAGAAAGTGACATTTTAGGGATGAGAACGCTAAATGAACCATTCAGGTGTGTGTTGGGGATACCATGGGCGATATGGTGTAGTTGGCAGGCCACGAGGGATCTGTCTAACCTGACAGTGTTAACTGCCCTTGGGTACAGAGTGAGTGAGTGAATGAGTGAACGAGTGAGTTAGAAGTGAACGAATGAGTTAGTTAGATGTGAGTACGACACACATACACAGACACACACACCACACTACCTAGTCCATATTCTCCTATCACGTTAACTCAATCAGATGAGAGATGGAGAACAAAAAAATAATGTATTTCATACTTATTATCCTCTCCATCACATTACAATCCATACCGCGTGAGCCGCGCTCGGTGTGTTACCATTCCTCGTGAGCTATTATGCATGCATCCGACACATCATCGGCCGTGTTGACTCTTGTCCAATCAGGAAATTACTTTTGTGTGATCGCCTTTGAATTCGAGTGGCATCAGGCGGTACAGTTTTTGATCGCCATGGCTGTTTTTCTGATGTAGGCGCGCACCTCATTCTGGATGAAAGCCACCTAAATGACATCTACCTTGTAGTAATAGTACAAACATTCTCTGAGAGATAATTTATGGATATAAAAGATTTGCGTTCAAGATTATTTGACTCTTGGTGACCGTAGAGGAGACCCCTTGTTTTTTCCCGACTAACTGGATAACTGTAGAGTACAGGTTTATGGGAATGGCTTTATCGCGGAGCGAATATACATCATAATGTCAGTTTTTTTGCCAGGCTGATTTCATCTAAAGCATCCAATTTTGTCTCGTTTTCAATACAAACCATAGGCTCGAGAAAAGAATCCACAGTATAATTTTTCTGTGTACTACATGGTACATTAGTAGTGGTCTTTGATATTTGCTGTATAGATCCATAAAACAGTTATCTCCCCTATACTGACATATAGTTTGTGTGACTGGTACAATTAGGTCTTATAGCCACAAAATAAACTTGCCAGAAGTATTTTTCAATATGAAATCACTCGACAGCATGAGATAAATGGAAAGAATTTGTACTCTACGGGATGTACAAACATTCTCTTTTAGGTGATATATGGATATAACAGGCTTGCGTTAAAGATTATTTGATTATTGGTGATCGGAGGGAGACAGCATTTTTAATTTCCGGCTGAACTGGATAACTCTAGTGTGCACTCTAATAGTAAATACTGTACAATTCCTGAATAATGGTCAAGGAAATCTTCAACTCGGTGTGATCGTCATATTTTGGGAAAAATCCTGTGTGATATGATCATTGTATATCTCTGTTCCGATGCTTTCTCATCCCCGAAAACAGTGATACGCAAAATAGATCTTGAGTGAAATCCGTATTTGGACCATTTGCATGCAGGTTATCTTTTAATCTTTGTATTATATATAAACATTCGTGATCCCAGTATAATATACGCGTACCGCGGTAATTATGCAAGAATGGCTGCGCAGTAATTACTGTGCTCCTACCGCGTTGCTACTGCATAATTTGCTACTGCGCGACCACCGCGTTGCTACCGCGTTGGTACTGCGCTGCTGCTGGGCCTCTACCGCACTGCTACTGGGCCTCTACCGCGCAAGACTTGATATTTAATGAGAGCGGTACTGTATGATGGAAATGCTCTGACAACTCGTACATGTATATTGGTAATTGGTGAGCTGTTTCTCTGTGACAACTCGCACACTGGGGATTGGTGAGCTGTATCGTCGTAAGATGAAAATGACGGCATTTAACACAAAAGACTAGACAAACGGCAAACGATGCCACACAAACATCCGAAATGTATGAATTAAAAATATCAATTCACACATTCACCAAGGAAATAGAAGTACCTGAGAATTAAAACCGGGTCATATCTTTATAACCGTATCTAAATTCAGCCGTATAGTTCATTGAGAATTACCAATGTTTGCCTTTTTGTTTGGAACTGTCACAGGTCCAGTGTGTATGAAAAATACTAGAAAAATTCCATCATGAAACAATTATACAATATTCACCATTTTCACCATTTCACCAGTGTGTATGGAAAATACTAGACAACAATCCGACTGAATTTGCACTACTTTTCACATCACTTAAGGGAGTTGATCACGTTCATATTTTTGTTAAAAGAGAATGTGTTTAAACATTCACTAATGATTTGAACCCGAAGACCACCAGACCCACAGGTAACCTTTTCGGACATATTTCACTTTGGAGTGGTTATGAATATACATAAATATGCATATGCAGAAATCAATATTTTGTTTAATTTTGTGAGGTGACTGAATACCACTATTAGAAAATTCAGCCCGTTTTGAAAAAACAAAAAACTAAAAAACGACATAGCTCCATAGGCACATGGACATGAACATGATCTACTCCTTCAACAGAAAGAAATTATAAATTAGACCTTGATCTGGACGATACTTTACTGGGGACGAAGAAAAGCATGAGAAATTGAAACAACGAATGACGGAAATAAGCCGTGCTACCTTGTCCAAATAATTTGAATAGGATGCGATACCATTGAACAGTATTTGCTGTGGCGGCCGGTACCTTAATCCTCTGCCAAAACAGTAACAACACCAGATGTCGCATCGATGATTGTCACTCTACAATTTGAGGTCAGAAATTGTTCACTATAATGAACTATGCTGCCTAGTTTAACATAATGACTGGTTATATATATAAAATATATATAGCATTTTTGGGGGGAGAATATATGGCCGGCCGAAACATCAATTAAAGACCACACAGTGGTCTACTTCTTTGTACATGCATGGGGAAATTGAATAGTACAATATATACATATATATATATAACAAGAGCCAAATTTGGCGTTTAAATGAGCCGGTACAACAAACCACTTTTACTGGTAAATTGTAACTATTGACTTTCTTAAAATACAGCATTGCCTTGTTTGGAAATTCAGTGACTCTTGACCTTTCGATCTCAAAATCAATAGGGTGGTTATTCCATCTTGCTGTTATTGTACATCCAAAGGACATAACGCACGATTTACAACTGGAAAGATCACATCTCAAGATGAATGTTTGTCATGATTTAATGCCATTCATGGAATTTGGGTACAATTTCCAAAGCTTTGGAACGGAGTTATAACACCGAATGATAGATTCTCAACTATTTCCTGGTCTTCGGGCTGAGCGACCATGGCTGTTGACCCATTGAACTCCACACAGTGTCGCACCCTATGTATCCACACATGCAATTTTAATGTTGTTCTGATATTTTGGGCCACATGTCTTTCATAGACATTCGCTGCTCAACAATATTAACACAAAATTCAAATGACGAAATAGAATAAAAATAGCATATACACATGTCCCTCTAGTGTTTCAGTGATAAACGTGTGGAAGTTAATCGTATGGCATCCTTGACCTACTCGATCCTGACGTACCGATATTCTCAAACATCTGTAGAATTTCTAATTCACGTTTAATAGATTTTACACCCAATAATTGTTACGGTAAATAAGGCGCCGTTTCCAATTATCGTTCGCGAATGAATCGTTTATTTCGTCAAATTTTCTCGAAGTCGCGATTTTCCAAGGCGCGAGGGAATGGTTTTTTTTTTCTTCAAAATAAACGATTCATTCGCGATCGCTGTTCGAATGGTTTTTACCCCTCAGCCCATAGGGCTGTAGGGTCTTGTCGTTGCCATGTACGTACGTCCGTCCGTCCGTCCGTCAACATTTTCTTGTCCGCTGAATATCTGCAGATCTATGAAGGCGGGCCTGACCAAACTTTGGTGAGAGCTTCCTGAATGTTGACTGAAGAAATGATTAGATTTTCAGATGGCTATGATGATTTCGTGATTTTTAATTATTTTTTTTATTATTTATTGATGGCTCAGCTTTTGCAATGTTATCTATGCCCATCAACATGTTCTTGTCCGCTGAATATCTGCAGATCTATCAAGTCAGGCCTGACCAAACTTTGGTGAGAGCTTACTGAATATTGACTGATGAAGTGATTAGATTTTCAGATGGCTATGATGATTTCATGAATTTTAATTATTTCTTTTATTTTGTTTATTGATGGCTTGGCTTTTTGCACTGTTATCTATGTCCATTGGGAACCCTTGGTTGCATGTTTCATTTTGACTTTTGAAGGTTCCCTGATACAAGAAAGCCTGGGCCATTCAAGATTACCATTGGATGGAACTCCCCAATTCCCATATATTCTGAGCTTACATGATGCTACACTTGTTCAACCTATGCACTACCCTTGGGGGATTTCTCCACCCCTGGGGCACTAAATGTTAAAGTTTTGGACTTTTTCCTATTCACAGCTTCTCAGCCTGCAGTGTACATTGCTTTTTCACACACATGCTGAATAACCTAATTTTTTTTCCTTTTATAGTAATAACTAACAGGTTGGTGACATTATTTTATTTCCAAAGTACAAGAGAAAATAACCGGCGAGGGGGTCCCCGCAATATCGAACCCCTGTTAGGTTTGAATTTCATGTCGCCTTAAATGAAGGACAACATTTTTCTTCAATTTTGCTGCATCGATTTATCAGAAAGCTTTTGCACAAACCATACTTTATTTCAGAAGTATAATATGAAATAACTGGCAGGGGAATCCCTGCAGTATCGAACCCCTGTTAGTGTGAATTTCGCGTCGCCTTAAATGAAGGACAACATTTTTCTTCAATTTTGCTATTAAATCATTCTACTCCACATCATATGATTTATCTTAAAGCTTTTGCACAAAACATTTTTATTTCAGAAGTGTAGTTTGAATTTCGCGTCACCTTAAATGAAGGACAACATTTTCCTTCAATTTTGCTGTTAAATCATTCTATTTTACATCATATGATTTATACTAAAACTTTTGCATGAACCATATTTGTGTCCACACATTTAACTGGTACATGTGCAACATAATGCTTCAATTTTTGTCACCAAACATGTTACTGTACCTTGGAAATTATTTAAAATGAGTGATTAGGAGAGTGTCAGTCAGTGTGTTTCTATGCCATTAAACTTATCACATTTGTGCAATGCATAAATTGCCACTGATAAAGCTACACTTTCTTGCATGCTGTAATCCCAGCACACCACTCACGTGAAAACGAAGTCTATTATATCTATCACTTTCATTTTTTGTTTCATTTGAGTTTTGGGTGCCCATACGTTTTTTGAAATGCAGCCCTGATCCTACTTGACTAAAAAAAAAACAGGCTGAGGGGTCCACGCACCTTTTAGGTGCTTGCCTGCAATTCATGTTATTTTCTGTTGGCAATCGTTTTTCAATCGAGAAAATTCTCGCGAATAAAAAGCGATATCGCGATCCAATCGTTTTTTAATCGAGAAAATATAAGCGATTAAAAAAAAAACGATTGAGGATTATAGCCGAAAGTAGTACGGTAAAGTTCAGCCTGACTGACCCGCATACACGTTCGAGTTTCTATATCATAAACACTTCAGTCAGACTATATAAAGTTCGATCATTTTTTCTTCTTCCTTTTCCATTCTTCTTCGCCTTGTGTAAAACTATAGCGTGTTTCAGTTCAGCTGGCGGTTATATAGACACGATGGGGATATTGAAAGAAATTGAAATATATATATATACATAGGAATAATGGTTATGCATATAATTATAACTATAATTATTATATAATTATATTTACATATATTTTATACGGGACACAGGCCCGGATATGGTCAGATTGAGTCATTTGCACTTGCAGTTTCGTGTATTATTTTGAGTAGTTCTGTGTTTTAAAGCTGGTATTATTCGTGAACGTTTGGCATCTGTGCGTGCTGAAATTTTGAGTTGATTCGTCAGATTTTCGCTGTTCGCGTGTTTTTTTGTCTTACGATAACCATTTTCCTCGTGTAGATAGATGGCGCTGTATTGAATATAACATTGTCATACGGGGCTTTTGAGTCTTCCAAAGCACTTAATTATTAATATATAGCGCGGGCTATTTGTAAAACTGTTCACAACTGTCATTATTTTTTTGCTTGTTTGTTTGGTTGTGTGAATTACTCTTTTCTGGAGCTCTCTGGGTGGGAGTCTTGTTGTGTGGCTCCCTAAGTGGGAGTCTATAAGTGCAAAACCCCACAGTTGCCTGGCTTGTGGGATATTTGATGGTAGATGAATACGTATATTTTCAATAAATTGTGAAAATTAATAAATACAAAGGGTAAATATATATATAAAATAAATGATTCAAAGAAAATAATGATATTGATTATTTTTCACAATTTGATGAAAGTACACGTATTCATTCACCATCAAATATCCCACAAGCGTGGTAATTGCAGTATGGAAAACACCGAAAGTGGGCTGAACGCGGTTTGCTTGGCAAGATGATCAATGTCTCGACTTTGGCTAAAAAGGAAACCTTGACCATGCGAAGATGTGTTTCAAAAGCCCTGTATAATTCAGGTCACGTGACTTGGTTGCTGAAGAATCAAACAACGCCCCTCACCGCGTATGATACTATATGTGAAATATGCATTAATGTAAAATATGAATATAAA